>CM066168.1:34809507-34989507 GCA_033629205.1 Lithocarpus polystachyus | reverse complement strand
GTTGTTTTAATTTTTCTACTTCCCCTCCTTTTTGTGATCTATTGGTTGCCACGTAGGCCTGTGGTTTTACTCAACTAGAGTAGACTTCATATCCATTTTGCACAAAATACCACTAGTCTGGCAATGATAGACAGAAGTGACCAAAAATAGGCAAAATAAATGAGAAGTCTGATAGCTACCTCAATTGGATTTGTCCCCACATCTATAACAACGGCACCAGGCTTTAGCCAATTGCCACGAACCAGGTTAGGCACTCCTGCAGCTGTAATCACAATGTCAGCTTCACAGGTGATCAGTTCTGGATTCTTGGTAAATGCATGTATGATGCTGACAGTCGCATGATGCCTCTGCAAAACAAATTGAACACTACTTAAAATCTAGGAGGAGAACCACTGTATGCAGTAAATTGTCAAAAAATGGGTGTCACCTGCAATAGCAAGGATGTAGGCAATCCAACTATGTTACTTCTTCCAATCACCACAGCTCTCTTCCCCATGATTTCCACACCAGACCTGATCAATAACTCAATGCAACCTTTTGGAGTGCATGGAATGAACAAAGGCTCCCTTCCTCTCAGGGCAAGATTTCCCAAATTTAGTGGATGAAAGCCATCCACATCTTTTTCTAGGCTCAGCACATCCAAAATTTTTGCCTCATCCAAATGCTGTCCCAGACATATTGTTGTAAGTTATCCATACAACACCAGCAAGTTCTGAAATCATGTATATAGACCTCAAATACTTAATTGCTAATAATGTACAGCTAAGAGCTAACAATACCCACCAAGTATCCAGACATTGTATATGATTTCAAATCTGATAAGGCCCCATCAAAGATTAGAAATTGTTAGCATATAATCCACGAATATTGGGTCTTGATGATCATTTACTATATTTTCAAGGGATAGAGGAGATCTTTTAAAATTGCAACCATATGATATTGCTAGTCCAAAATCACTGCCAATTGGGTTCACTATATGGTAGATTCAGATTGAGAAGGAAAACGCAAAATTCTAGCCAAAGCATTCTAAAACATGCTCATAAAATGCTTAGACTTCACCATTAGGTCTACAAATCCCATAAACACGAAAGCTAGGAACGGACAATCTTCTAAAAATTGAGATATTCACATTGTTAACATTCAGATCAGCTAAAGGTCAAGGTTAAGAAGTTATGACAGTTTAAGAAATTACTTGTGGAAGAGGAAGTTGCACAAGAATACCATGAACTGATGGATCCTCGTTGAATCTTGACAAAGCATTAAGAACTTCATCTTCTTTACAATCGTCGGGCAGTTCAGTCATCATTGACTTGATTCCAGCTTCTTCACAAGCTTTTATCTTGTTGCGGACATAAGTTTGTGAGTCCCTTCTTTGGCCCACCATAATGACAGCCAATCCAGGAACCTTTCCAATGGATTCCTTCATCCTCTTGACCTCAAAAGCTATTCTTGACATAATTTCCTCTGCCATTGACTTTCCATCAATTATTGCAGCATTCTGCTCATTGGCTGTGGTGAATGTCATGTATCAAACCACAGATCTTAAGCATACAAAAAAAAAGGATAACAAGAACCCTCAGAAAAAATATTGTAACAAAAAAAAAAAAAAAAAAAAAAAAAAAAAAAAAAAAAAGAGGAAATCCAAATGATCAAATTTAGAAATCAAACCAAGCTCAGTAGCAGTCCAGAACCTAGGACTGACTGAAAATGTTAAACAGGATGTGAATAATATCCCATACCAATAGAATGGGGAATCAGACAACAGATATATTTATTTTGGCTCGATAAGGTCATTCGGTGAAGAAGATATAATGGCAAGAAAAAAGATTATTAGAACCCCAGATTCAATCAACCTTAAATTGAATCCAACAGGTTTCTATGAAAATATGATACAAGTAAACCACTTTGTGAATAAAATCAATGAACTCAAGTACAATCTTAAAAATTTATGTCAAGCTCAAAGATAGCCAGCACCAAACATGTAGCATCTATAGCATGATTAGACAGGAAATATCCTTTTTGCAACTCCAAATAAAGTCCTGTTCTTTACCCTATTAACCCCTAAAACCCAATACTGCCTAGTCACATAAAATTATAGGGATGTAGTAACCAACTAGTGAAAAGAGAGAGAGAGAGAGAGACCTAAAAAAAGAAAGAAAAGGAGAAGGATGTCAATGTAGAACTACAAAAAGAGACATTATTGAAGCTGTCGCTGATGACAATGACCAAAATGAATAGCACTCATTCCTTTTTTTGAGAAGTAAAGGACTTCATTAAAAAATAGATGTGAAGATACAACAAAAAAAAGGCACACAGGTAGTGCACTATAGTATTAGCAAAAAGTATAAACTAACTAGGTGAAGGTAAAAAAAAAAACAAGTAAATCATGCAAAATATTAAAGGTAGAAACACTTGAAGCAAATGCCCACTCAAACAGAGTTTAAAAGAAGAAAGCTTCAAATCGTGAATTGATCTTTCATTCTCTTCAAAAGTATGTGCATTTCTTTCCCTCCAAATACCGCACATTAGACAATGAGGGATCATACTCCAAATCACAGTGTCTGTTGAATTTGCCTGAACAACTAGCTAGGACTCCACTACACCACGTGGCATGACCTAATGAACCCCATATAATGAATACATCATATTTCATAACTCTCAAGCTACAGGACAATGTAGGAGTAAGTGATCAATAGCTTCCCATTCTGCTTACACATACAACACCAATCCGCAACAATCACTTGCTGCCTCCGCAAATTATCAACAGTTAAAATTTTCCTCCATGCTGTTGTCCAAATGAAGAAACTCACCTTTGTAGGCACTTTTTGATATAAAAAAAATTATATTTTCTCTTTTGATTGGTAAGTTACACAAGCAGTGAGTTCACCTGCTGACTATTATTTTGGGAGACAAATACCATTTGAGCTAGAACTCATTCATTGGCAACATTCTGTGTGAAACTAGTCACAAATTTGCATCAAAGCTCAATATTGAGATTCTGTGCAATAGAAGTGATAGAGTTATATGAAATACAACCAGTGTTGTTATAAGAGTGCTCAAAGCTCAAAGCATGAAGCCCCAAGGTTTGAGAGCTTCACATGGCCAAAAAAAAAAAGCTCATTTAATGAAGTGAGCTTTAGGCACACTTTTTTGGCGCTTTTTGAACAAGCACAAAGCATGCCTAGGTGCACTTTTTTATTTTATTGCTAAAAAAGATATGAATCATCAAAATTAATTGCTTGATCATGAAGAAATAACATGGACCAATGATTTACTACACAAACACTATTCTTAAGGTGTATCACACAAACATTTATTTATTTACATGTCTAAAGATACGAACAAAATTAATTTACTATTCTTGTGCCCTTTGGTCTCTAATTTTTAGATGTTTATACACCATTCGATCATAACCATCATGATTATGTATTTTTATAAAATACGAGAATTATATAAAACGTTATGTTTAAACTTTCTACAACTTGATTATTTTGATATTGTCCATTGATAATTGTTTTCAATCAACTATATAAAAGTTTTATAAGAATTGAAATAACTAAAGTAAAAATTTGAACTTACAAACATTATACAATTGTTCTTACCTAATAGGTAAAATATACAAATTTTGAGTATTTATATTATTTTATTAAATGTTACATATATTTCTATTATAGGTTAATAGATATTATATTTGAAATATATGTGATTTACTTCAATCAGGTGCACACTTGCACTTTGTGTCTAGGCTCCAAGAGGCCTGTGCGCTTAAGTGCGCTTGACGCTTTTACCAACATTGAATATGATAATTTCTACAAAACAAAAAAGTAACTTTTTCAATCAAAATTCAAAAGAATAAATTTGTTTCCAGGGCAGTTCATAAGACCAGACTGCCAAAAGTCATTTACATTGAATCTGATACATGACTGTCAAATTTGATGCTGTACCACAATGCTGAAATCAGAGCAACCAAATTGATGGGTAAAAGAAGTACTTACAGCATTTATGAGCGGAAGGAAAGTCATGGGGGGTGGGATTAGAAGCCCAAATATCAGGGAGGTCTAATGAGACAAGAGATGGAGATATCAGAATTGGGCAGTTTTCATCCTTTAAGGCATGAACAGCCCTTGCTGCTGTTGATGGCATTCTCATTCCTCCTACTCTCTTCTTCTGCCATGCCAATGACACTGCCACCCTTAGCATCATTCTCTTCCTTTTCCCAGTACTACATCATTTCGGCCTGCCAGAGCTGAGCTTAAGTCATAAGTAATTTGAGGCATAAGCGCAAAAGACATACAGTAATGGAACAGGGAAACATAGTATACAAGCAACTGCTATACTGAATTTTTGTGTCGAGTTTTGGCACCGAGGAACAAAACAATCACAGATAAAGAAAAGAAAAAATATGTGAAATTTAAAATAACCATCTTAATTGCATACATAACTTAAATGTTGAATTGGATCTTTTGAATATTGATTTTATCAAAAGCGAAAGAAGCAACAAATGTCTACCGCGGGAATCACAATAATAATAATAATAATAATAATAATAATAATAATAATAATAATAGTTTAATTAAATTAGCAACAGAAATGAGATTGACCTGACAAAGAGAACAAGAAATTTGGCGAGAGCTTGAGGAATGAGAAGATATAATATCAGTCCAGTATGCGGGCGACTGCAGTCTGCAACAACAAAGAAAAAAAAAGGAAGCAGCAGCAGCCGGCAACTAAAAGCTATGCACAAGCTCTCAAGGATCAGGTTGCAATGCAAGCGTGTGGAACACTACTTCAGCTTCACTACTATACTGGATTAGGCCCTTTCACTAACTAACTTTATTCTATTCTATTGGGCCACTCGCTCACTTATTTAGCCCAAAAATACACCTATTCCCCCTTTTATGGGATAAATTTGATAGTCTCAATTTCAATAGGGGGGTTTTGAACTTAAGAGAGATTTTCAACTTATGTGTTCATTTATGATAATAGCTCTTTATTATCAGATCAATACACCAATCGATTTTTAGTGCAAACGGTAATTGAACCCTAAATTTCTTATTTAACCATCAGGGACTTTTTCAATTGAGCTAATTGGAACTCAAGGAAGTTTTGAACTTATTATACAAAAATGTTAGTTTTCTTTTTTTATTTTTATATAAGTCCACAATCTGTCTATTACATTATTTGACATTGTTTCATAATTCTCTTATATGATTAAAATCACAATTCAACATGTCATGTATCATAATTGTTCAACCATTTATACCAAAAAATATATGTTTGGTTTAATTAGATTTATCAATTAAAATGTCATATTCTTTTAGGTATATTACATCAAACACTATTTTAATTTCTCGGTGCTAAGAGCCTTGTAATTCAACTAACTGACACTTTTTAGTTTCTTCAATGGAAACATTTAAGGTTCAAATCCTCTTCAGCTATTGAAACTATCCAAAAAACACTATTCTAAGTAAAGCTACATTACTTTTTATACATGTGATGTAATTAATTGATTTCATCAGGCTAAATAATCAAATTAGGATTCAATTTTTCAGTAGACTTGCCAAGTGAATAGCTTCCTATAAGAAATGTTAGATGCATGTTTGGTAAAGATTAAACGTATATTGATAAGTTTATACACACTTCTAATTGTGTTAGCTCCCCCCCCCCCCCCCCCTCTTCCCCTTTTGAAGCAACGAGAGGGTTTTACAATGAGCCTATAGGACCAAGGCCTCCAAATCTTCAAAGTGTTCATTTTAATTGTAGTAATTAGTAAAAATTTAATAGATGAGGTGTTTTTTTAGTTGCCCAAAATACATGAGTGTTAAAAATAGGGTAAAATACTATTTTGGTTCCTAAATTTTACTAAAAGTTGGTTTTTCATCCTTAAACTTTACGAAGTTTATTTTTCATCCCTAAACAATTGAAAAGTTCATCTTTCATCTCTAAACTATTGACAATATTTTGTTTAAGTCCTTAAACTTACCCTCAATTTTGAACCCCTTTTTTCTCCATTAAAATGCATTTCAGTACAATATATAAATATATATATATATATATTTATATATATCCATTGTACGTAGTTGGATTGCAAGAGGGATCCCAAGAAAGAGTTCATTTTTCTGTTTGCATTGCACGTTTTAAGCTTTTTTTTTTTTTTTTTTAGTTCAACATGTTGTGCACTGTTCATTGGCTATGAACAGCAATTTTAGGCCAATGAATAGTGCATAACACTGTAGCAACAGTAAAAAAATATTTTTTTATTATTTTTTTTAGTTTTCATTTTTCAACAAAATAAGCGGTATCCAAACGCATACTTAGAGTATTCTAGCTATAAAAAAAATTGTGGGTTTTAGAAAAATTATAAGATCATATATAATGAATAACTTTTAAAATTTCAAAATAGTTAATATCCGATATTCTATCATATGATTCTTGATATGTTTTGAATCACTATTCATAAAATCACTATCCATCTAGTTATTTTCAATAGATATGTTCAAAGATTAAATCCTCACTCTCCCCATTAAAAGTATCCATTTTAAAAATAAAAAAAAAACCTAATCCATTTGATTTGGATATTTAACGCCCAGGGGACAATTCTAGCATGCTATCATTGAATGAAATAAATGATCGCCAAGAGCCTTGTGGCTCAATTGGTCCATCTAGGTATTTTCAATAGAAATGTTCAAAGATTAAATCATCATTCTCCCAATTAAAAGTATCCATTTTTTTAAAAAAAATACTTATTCATTTGATTTGGATATTTAACGCCCAGGGGACAATGCTAGCATGAAACTGACAGTAAGGAGTGGGCACTTGTTTAGAATGTATATTTTTTGGTGACCTGAAAAACAAGTTGACACTTTTGAGAAAAAGGGGCGAAAAAATCATCGTATCATATGCAAAATAATTTGGGAGAGAAGATAAGAGTGAAGACTAGTCCTTGTAATGAATTTATTAGATACATGAAAATGCATTGATGAATAATTGCAAAAATGATTGGAACCATGTACTTACAATCAAAAAATCCAACCGATCAGGTGTCACTCAAATCAATCAATCAAAAATATGTAAAAGGGTCTGCAAATTCATGTGTTATAACTTATGTATAGATATGATATGAGAGAGAGAGAGAGAGAGTGGAGCGGATCTGGATCTGGATCTGGGAGTTTGGCGTAATGAGATTGGGATTACACGCATTCATGATTCTTCTTCACAGGAGTTCGTGGTAATGGTTTTGGCCTATGCTGTGAACCTCTTCCACTTTTCTCTGTTAATTTAGATTGACACCGTTGTTTTGTTACATACAAGCTCCAACGTTTGGTACAACCTATTCCGTCTTTTTCCTATCAAATACAAATGATCGCTTGTGCATCAATTTTTTTAACTTAATCTGAATTTTTGTTCCATGTGACCTTGCCCCCAAATTTCAACCGCCCCAACATCAACATGCTCACTTGGCCATGCCTGTCTCTCCCCTCCTTTTCCCACCTGTCTCTCTCTTTCTAATCTCCATGATTAATTGTGAAAATTTTCTGCTCAAAAAAATTAAAAAAAAAATTGTGAAAATTTCCCTCATAATAAAGATATTTGGCAAACATCAAAAACTCATTCACTCTTAATATATAAATAAACTCAACTTTAAAAAAAGAAGAAGATCAGTTTTGAATCAAAAAGGTTTTATTTGATATTCAATATGTCATCTAGTTTCAGTTAATAGTAATGCTAATTCACAATATTTTTACAACAAATCATTCATGGTAGAGTAATATCATTTTTTACTCAACAATGATAAACTATCACCTAGAATAAATTTTTTTTAAAATTTTTTTTTTTATACAGGATAGAATTCTACTCTAGCCTAAATTAAGTGTATATATGTGTGAAA
The DNA here is from genome assembly GCA_033629205.1 of Lithocarpus polystachyus. Lineage (NCBI taxonomy): Eukaryota > Viridiplantae > Streptophyta > Magnoliopsida > Fagales > Fagaceae > Lithocarpus > Lithocarpus polystachyus. Next base: position 34,981,619 of record CM066168.1, on the reverse strand, counting down.
CTCCCTCCTAAAAACTTGAACTTTGGCCCTTACTCCCCACACTTCACAAACACTTATACTTATGGAGTGACCATTACACCAAGAGTGTGGTAGTTGTTATTAAAGTATCATGGATCAAACATTTCTCTTTGGCTAATAATAAGCAGTTTATCTAATAGATTTCAAATTAAAAAAGTGCGTTGATGCATGCGTGGTTTGCTTAAAACAACAAGAACACTACCCTTAAGTCTCAACCCGTCCATTAGATTCTCCCAAGAGGGTGGGTGAGTTACCCTACAAAGACCAAAAGGTCCAAATTAAATCCCGTGCAATCGCCGTCTTGACAATGACAAAGCAATTAAACATGCAACTTCAAATCTAAATTTCAATACTATGGATGAGTTTGGCTTATTGTACTGTTTTTTAACTAGAATCTCTTTTTTATTTTAATAAGAAACTGTCACATCATCCACTAACTAAATAAAATGTGAAGATTAAAACACACTACTGCTTATGTATTTCTTAAAATCTTAAGCACAAAATTTGGATGAATATTAATGTTCTTCCCACTTTATAGATATGAATAATGTTAGTATCACATAATTGGACACAACTTTGTACCACAACTCGCCACATGACGAGTTGTAACTGACAAGGTGTGTCAGTGGGTCATGTAGAGACATACTTTTATCAACCACAACTTACCAAAGTTGGTCCAATTACGTGGTACTAGCATAATTCATACACCCCCTCCTTCCTAAGTGACTTTTTATAACAAAAAAAATTATGAAATGAAAGACTTTATCGAAAGAGAAACACAGAACTACAAAACAGAAGGCAAACTAGCCTAGGTCCCTGTGAATATCACTCACACAACGGGCAGTTGCCTACAAAAGGCAAACTGATTTCTTTTTTCTAAACATGCAAAGCTTGAACAACTATATTCAGCAATAAAATTATGCGGTTTTCTGTGTGGCAAACGAAATTTTACTATAGCTGAAGATTTCCTAAATTTTTTTCGTTTGATGAATGATGATCACAGCAAGCAAAATTTTAAAAAAAAATTCTTAAAATCTTAAGCACAAAATTTGGATGAATATTAATGTTCTTCCCACTTTATAGATATGAATAATGTTAGTATCACATAATTGGACACAACTTTGTACCACAACTCGCCACATGACGAGTTGTAACTGGCAAGGTGTGTCAGTGGGTCATGTGGAGACATACTTTTATCAACCACAACTTACCAAAGTTGGTCCAATTACGTGGTACTAGCATAATTCAGTAGATATACACCCCCTCCTTCCTAAGTGACTTTTTATAACAAAAAAAATTATGAAATGAAAGACTTTATCGAAAGAGAAACACAGAACTACAAAACAGAAGGCAAACTAGCCTCCTCCCTGTGAATATCACTCACACAAGGGGCAGTTGCCTACAAAAGGCAAACTGATTTCTTTTTTCTAAACATGCAAAGCTTGAACAACTATATTCAGCAATAAAATTATGCGGTTTTCTGTGTGGCAAACGAAATTTTACTATAGCTGAAGATTTCCTAAATTTTTTTCGTTTGATGAATGATGATCACAGCAAGCAAAATTTTAAAAAAAAAATTCTTAATCAGTAGAAAATTGTTTTTTTAATTATGGTTTTTGTGTGTATTTTTTATGTAGCTAAAATTCTTTAGTAAAAAAAAAAAAAAAGCTTTTCTTTATCAGTTGAAAATTAAAGGCAAACTAAGATATCTTATGATTAGAGGTTAAGAGTCTTCCAGACAAATTTCTCTTTTATTTTTATTCTAGATTGGTTTCTTGATCTTTTTTATATATGTGTCCGCGCACGCACGCTAGTATTTCTTTTCTTCTCTTTTTTTCATTCTATATTTGATGAGATGGTAATAGATGAAGTACACATTTTTTTTTTTTAAATGTTCATCAATTCTTTTTGAATGGTACCAAATATTTGGTAACGAACTAACGATCAAACGATTGACAATATAACAACTTTATTTATAGAGTGATTGCACTTAACATTTTTGTTTTAATTATCACTACAAGCTGAAAATTTTTAGTCATAAATGTTATCAAAATTAAAATTAGTTTTAATTACAAAAGAGAAGATGATTTTTTTAAAGAACTATTGAATTTTTTTACATAAAAGGTAATTTACTGCAAATTCAATACATAATCAATAATAGATTATTCCTAGAATTTAAAAGAATGCTAAAGTTCGTTTTAATAAATGACTAATTAAAAATGTATTAAAAAATAATTATTTTGTGTCCTTTTTCTTTGGTATGTATTGTCAGTAGGATAATAGTTTTATTTTGTATATAGTATACCAGTATATGCAATGCAAAATTTTAAAAAAAAAATATATGTAAATAAAAACAAGTATTTTCAGTATTAAATATATATTATAAATTAAAGAAAAAAAACTATTTTAAATGTATCTTAATAATTAATAATAAAAAATTAATTGATGCACCTATAACTTCTAAGACCCAACTTTTATTATTTTTTGAGAATAAATGATAGTAGACTTTATTCATTTAATATCATGTTATACAAAAAGAAAAAAAAAATGTCAATAATGACCTTCGCATTCTCTTTTACAATATTAGCAAGAGCTAAAATAATACAATTACATCTTAAAAGAAACAGTAACCTAAGGATATACTAGCAAATAGGTTGTTTATAAATCAAAGTAATATCTTTCACATTCCAGCCACTTCCAAAGAACATATCCTATCTAAAAAGAAGTGACTATTTAGCAGCCAAAGGTCTAGTGGAAACAAGTTGATCTTATTGACCTCAATGATCTTTAGCAGCCAAAGGTCCGGTATGTGATTTAATCTTTTAATTCTCCTTATATTTTTTTATTCTTTATTAAAAAAAAAGTTTCATATTTTAGCCCCTCGATGATCTTGATTGAGTACTTTTTTATTATAAACGATTGAGTAATTTCTATCTGTTATTTCTCCACCTATTTTGTAGTTAGATGATCCTGATTTAGAGATAAGACTTTTTGTGATTTTTTTTAAGTTCATTTGGTAAATTATTCTAAACACATATTTTTAATTTTTAAATAATATTATATGTATTTTTTTTTTTTTACCTTCATGTATATTATTATTTAAACTCAGGTAACAAATGGACATCGTTAGACGCAGTTAAAGAAACCAAGTACTTGTGAAAACCGAGACGTAGATGTGCTTTGCCTAAAAATAAAAAAACTGCGACATCAGGACACATACACACCGCCCTACACTTGGCTCACAGGACACGTCACAATTCACAAATAAACTGGAAATGAAAGAAGTCCTCCATTCTCATTCTGTAGCTAAAAAAAATGATACGAGCATATTATATAAAAGAAGAAAATCCAGAAAAAAAAAGATGAGCTCATGAGAGAGGACAAAGGGGGGGACCATGTGGACACGAGGGAGGTTTGCACTGTGAAAAGTGGAAAAAAAGGGTTAGAAGTTAGAACAATCAGCCAGATATATAAGATTACTGAAAAGGATTTATGCGGTCGAGATCTTCCTGATCTCGATGGATCAGACCTATTTTGGGAGGAGCATTCCATGTGTCTCTCTCTCACGTGTTTACTTTGAGAGACCTCTCTCTCTCTCTCTCTCTCTCTGTAGAGGGAAAAAAAGGTTGAAAAGACTTCTAACTTTCTACACGCCAAACTTCTACACTGTGTCCTTATTGTTTTCGTACTCCTAAAATTAAAAATATAATAATAAAAACTTCAACTCAACTTTTTTCTTGAAAAGTGTGCTCTTTATTATTTTGTTTCTTTTTCCGGTTCTCTGCGAGTTTCAGTCTGCTATGTGACCTGTCGATCTCACTTTTTCTAGTTCAGTAGTATTGTTTATTGCAATATCTTTATCCCTACGGGTGTGCCGGAGTCAAACAAAGTCCAAAGGCCTAGTAATAATAAAAATATAAAAAAACATAGTAATAAATATTCAAGGTGAAAAAGTTGACAGGTAATGATGCAGCTGAAAGCAAAATGTCAAACGCTACGTTTCAATTTTGGGGAACTGAGAGATTTGACAGCCCTATCTCCTCCTCCCCTACATCGATCACAGCACTACCCCCGATTTCTTTTCTGTCTTCTTCTTTAGCCTCCATCACTCTCGTTTGTTTTGCTATTTATTTTACTTCCCAACTTTTTAATGCTATTCACCCTATCTATTCAAACTTAAAAGTAGTGATTAGCTAGTGAGAGAGCTTTAGAACATAAATGAGCACCGTTATTACATAGAAAAACAAAATTGACAACATTTTTTAGACCCACTTATTTATTTATTTTTGAAGATGACCCACTTTTTTATTTACTACCATATTAACAATAGGTCAATTCACGTAGATCTACGCAGACGAGACGATCCAATTAATGGCATTCTAAAGTCAAGCTAAAGCTTTAAATATTTGCTTTGGTTACTTTTGAAGCCGAGTCATGTGATATGAGGAAAAATTTATACCACAGCAACTAAGCTTAGGAAATTTTAGTTGGACCGAGGGTTATTGGACAAATCGCACAATTTTTTTTTATTGTTGAATAAACACAAACCCTTTCAAAGATGATAAATATTCTACGACAAAGAAGTAAAGAACTATTATATATGTCTTGCACTTTGCTAATAACGAAGCAAAGAGAAGATATTATTATAATTTTTATTTTTATTTTTTAGAAACAAAGAGAAGATATTATTTTGTTGTAAGGGGCCACGTCTCGGAATTAGCACGAGATGTTTTTCGCTATATGCTTCCAAATGTAAATTAAAACGCTTGTGTGGGAAATGAAATCGAAAGTGACCTTTATGAGGCGAACACATAAAATTTCGCTTGAATTACGCATCGTTTTCTTCAAGTAAAAAAGTGAGGGATAGGCATAGCCTCTTTTCACACCCTATTTTTTTTATTGGCCCACAGCTTCACCCCATCCAAAACACAGTGGTTTTCAAATAGCAGTTGCCTTCTATCACTTCTGTCAAAAAAAAAAAAAAAAAAAAAGCAGTTGCCAAAAATGAATTGATCTTACATAATTTTCAATTTATTGTCCTGTGTTCTTTGACGATTGACGACATTGTAAACTCGAATGGTTGAAAAATAGTCCGGACAACGCCTTTCCTTTTGATGAACTTCTATATATGCCTTTCTTTTTTGGGGTGATAACTGACCAGCTATCCATTCCGTAGTTGAAGAATAGCAGACTTGCCAATATCTCTTCTATGTAAAAATAAGAAGGAAACAGGTTGATCATTTTACCTTCAGCATGTTAGTCTTATGACACGAATTTCGTTTTCACTGACCAACTTCTTTATGTTTTTTACAGCAACCAAAAATTGACCCACTTCTATTGTTTACTATTTATTTGTGATAATAAGGTAGACTTTGATATTTTATTCCTTCTGGAAGGTTCGACCTCAGTAATTTTGTTTTTTCATATATTGTAAACAACCTCGCCCGAAAAGAACAAGAGGAAAAAAAGAAAAAGAAAAGAAAGATGGGCGATGATAAGAAGACTTGGAATTTTATTATGTCAATTTAGTAAATTGTTACACAATAGTTGCATCAATCAAATCGCCTCAAATTATCCTGCCTTGCTAATCGCTGATATATATCTTTTCTCTCTCTTTAAAAACATGAGTATTTTCACATGCTATTGATTCAAAAGAATTGACCTTTGTCAATCTCAAACCAATTTTCTGATGAATTCATCCATTTTCTATGTGCTAAAAATGCTTAATCCAATGGTTATCCAACATAGTTAGCAATGACTTAGGCTTCAGTGTCCAAACCTAATGGTTACATACACAAGGTAAAATAAGATTTGCCAACTACATATGTGACATCTCCCAGTCAGTCATGATCTATAGTTAAAGAGTGCCAGAAATAAGGGCTTTTTAAAATTAAAAAAAAAAAAAAAAAAAAAAAACTAGCAAACCGAATAACAGATACGTTGTAACTTGTAAGTGTTCGATTATGGCGGGAAGGCAAGTCATACAATTATATATGGCTGTTTGTTTATTTTGTTTAAACAAGTTTTGTTCCTTTAAACAACCCAATGCAAATTTTCACAACTGCTTTATTTACACGTATTTTTATTTCACAACTTCTTTATTTTTATAACGCTTAAAAAGATCGATATTACTCACTATTGATACAATTGATTGACTGCTTCATTGTTATGACCATCATTGTAAAAGCACTAAATCGTGATTCATGCATTGTACTGTAGTCTTTTTTTTTTTTGGGCCTAAATACTTAGATGTGTATTGGAAACTGTGTGGAACAGTGTGTGTTGACAGCCGTGACAAATGAAATTGTAAATATTTTAAATTCACGGAAAGATCGGGTTTGGCCATTCAAAACGCTGGAGCTGAAAATTTTTCATTGTGATTGTTCCAAGTCTGATTGTAAAGGCGTCAAACACTCAACGACGAACCAGGGAACAAGGTGGCCATTATTTTTTTATGTATTTCAAATCTCCCACAGGAATATACACAGACAGCGTTTAGCGGGGTAAATTACTCACTTCTTTCCCTATCAGTTCGTATAAGTTGCATCGCTTGCAAATGCAACCCAACAAAGACATCAATCTGTGTGCACCATTTCATTATTTCCTATTTGCCAGTTACAATAAATTCATCCACACAAAGACGCATAGCTAACTGCCATCACCACCACCACCACCACACCAGCTAGCCTCGCCTTCCCCACCCACCCACCCACCCGCCCCCCCTACCTTTTTCTTCTCGGTTATGAAAAAAACAGAAGCATCCAAAAGGTAAGGTTGAAACTTGAGACTTGAGAAAGAGAGAGAAAAAAGAATCCCAAAGCCGCTGTCTCAATCCTCACACCGTTATCTGCTTGGATGCTCTCTGCATCTCAGGCAACACACACAAATGCTCTCTTTCAAACTCCATTATTGTTAGCAAATTTGTATTCCTAAAAATCTCATATACTACTAGTACTAGTATCTTCTTATGAGGAAGCACTTACACCACAGAGCCTTAATTTGTCTTTCGTCAAAAAAATCTCCAGGATCACTATTTTCCTCATTCGATAAGCGGCCCGTGAGTCTCCATGACTGCTTGTACTTGGCTTGATGTTGATGTCAATGGCGGTAATAATAGCAACAAAAATACGGATAACGATAGTCCCTTAACTACGAGTGCCTCCAACAACAACAACAACAATAGCAGCAGGAGGTCAGGGTGCTACGAGGAACAACCACGTAATCGTCGTCATCATCAGCTGTCTAACGGAAAGATGCTGAGAAAAAGGATGGCTTCTGAGATTGAGATAGAGGTTCAGACATCCACCACATGTACAGCCCCTGATACCAACAGGAATAATGATTATATTAGGTTTTCCCGGCGAGCTGGCAGTAACACCACCGTGAATGGTAGCTCTAGCTCGTTTCAATGTGCTGGTAATAATAATCATGTCGGTTCGGTGGACAACTTCCCTGCAGCAGCTGCTATACCAAATCCAAATCAGACCAACAACTACTCCACTATGCTACCTTCTTCCACCACCAATTTGACCACTATGACGTCAGGTGGTGGGTTTTTATCTTGTGTAACTCCTCCCAACTTAAGTCCTGCGGCCCAGCCCCCACCCCAACCCCAAATAAGCACTACCCCTGGCCCTGCTGCTGTTTCTGTTTCTGTGTGTGGGTTCTCGGGCCTGCCCTTGTTTCCTTCCGAAAGGAGTCAAAATACTAGTAATAATACCACTACCAACAGCAACGGCAACAGCAACAGCAACCGCAGCAGCAGCAGAAGCCTTCCTAATAATAATAATAAGGCGAGTGTTTGTGGTGTTTCCATGGAAGACGGCTCGGCGTGGATCGACGGCATCATAAAGGATCTAATCCACAGCTCCAACAACGTGTCTATTCCACAGCTCATCCAGAACGTGAGAGAGATTATTTTTCCTTGCAATCCTAATCTCGCTGCTGTCCTCGAGTACAGGCTTCGCTCCCTAACTTCAGCCGATCCCATCCCAAATTATATGCCAGCAGCAGCGGAACTCAGGAGATCAAGGACTACTGTAGTGCAGCAACAAGCAGGCCAACAGACTCCGCTGCTTCCTGTTTCTACTTCTGAAGCTATGAATCAATTGTATCTGCACTGGGGAATTACACCCCTTCCTACCGCTTCCCCTAACCCTACCGTCCAAGTTCAATTGCAAGAGGAGCAACAACAACAGGAAAACTCTTCCCCTCCAGATACTGCAATATTAATGCCGTCTACTACTACTACTACTAGTGCGACCACCCCAACTAATATTGTCCATACAAGCAGAGAGAAGAAAGAGGAGATGCGTCAGCAGAAGAGAGACGAACAAGGCTTACACCTCCTCACCCTGCTCTTGCAATGCGCCGAAGCTGTCTCCGCTGATAATTTTGAGGAAGCAAACAACATGCTTCTGGAGATTTCGGAACTTTCAACGCCTTTTGGTACTGCCGCGCAGCGCGTGGCTGCTTATTTCTCCGAGGCTATGTCCGCAAGACTGGTGAGCTCGTGCCTTGGGATATATGGGTCGCTGCCCAATTCAGGCCATAGTTATAGCCAAAAGATGGCTTCTGCTTTTCAAGTATTCAATGGCATCAGCCCCCTCGTCAAGTTTTCGCATTTCACAGCCAATCAGGCTATACAGGAAGCATTCGAGAGGGAGGAAAGAGTTCACATCATTGATCTAGACATCATGCAAGGTCTCCAGTGGCCTGGTCTCTTTCACATCCTTGCTTCTAGACCCCGCGGACCACCTTATGTGCGTCTCACTGGCCTAGGAACCTCCATGGATGCTCTCGAGGCTACTGGCAAGCGCTTGTCCGATTTCGCCGAGAAATTAGGCCTTCCCTTTGAGTTCATTCCTCTCGCAGATAAACCCGGCAATTTGGACCCGGAGAGGCTTAATGTCAGCAAGAGGGAAGCCGTTGCTGTTCACTGGTTGCAACATTCTCTTTACGACGTCACTGGTTCCGACGCCAATATGCTGTGGCTTTTGCAGAGGTAACAACCATGACTAACGAGTTACACTACATGATCGAGTTCTACATATATAACTACTTCTAATCTTAAACGCATCATGATGATCCCCTCTTTTTTGATTCCATCTTTGCCTTTTCGTTATTCACATCTAGTGGAAGATCTTTACATTGGATTACTGTCGTTATATTGTAGCTATTATAATCACTTAGTATTATATTTTGATCAATATTACATTTTTCTCTCTAGAAAAAGAAAAAAAAAAAAAACCATTTCACGTTGCTGTCTACATTGGCTGGTTGATTGCTTAAATAAGTTTTCTCCTGTTCAGAGTTCCAGATAGCTAGCTTGTGCTTCTAAATGTACAGGTTAACTTCGTCTTTTTGGTAGGTTTTGTTGGTTGTGTGGGCTTCTTGGACTAGTACTTTTAATTGCATAGGCCATTGTTCTAGTAACGTTGGTTAAGGGTCTTGGAAATATGTTATTTTTAGTAACGGTATTCTAGTGTTGTGGAAATATTGTACGGTGAAAAAATTTTTTTAATAGCAGAATAATCTTCCAGAGCCATAATGTTATTTTAGTAATATTGTTTAAGTGTTGTGAAAATAAGTGTTATGTTGTTTAAACAACGAAAATGTTATTTAATTTTTGTATAAATTGTGTTTTTTGTTTCATTTTTAATAAAATATCTGATTAATTATATATATATAGCATGACTGTGATGATAGAATACCTTTTTGAAAACCGACTTGCAAAAATAGAATGTCCAAAAGCATATAAATACATATTTAAGCTATAAATACATGTTTAAGCTATCATCCTTGCGAAGACCAACAGCATATAAATACATGTTTAAGTTATCATCCTTGCGAAGACCAAGGATGGTTTTCATTGTATTCGTGCCTATTGATTTTGACTAGTTCTGTGAAATGACATTTCAATCTATTCATACGTAGATAGTGCAATTAACTTTTTTTCTTCTTTTTTTGGGACGAAGAAAATTTTGTTTTATGATTGGAATCGACACAATATTTTGTTTTATGTTAAAACTACACCTTTGTTGAATCTACGCAATAGATGACCGGAGGCCCAGTTCTTTGGCTTGTAATGCAAGTTATTTTCAATCAATATCATCCACACCAAAAAAAAAAAAAAAACTCTACACAATATTTTTATAAAGATTGTATATGTTAGATTTTGACAACGTTTATATATGGGGGAAATGAATTCAAACAGATTGGCACCAAAAGTTGTGACGGTGGTAGAGCAGGACCTGAGCCACGCAGGTTCATTCTTGGGAAGGTTTGTGGAGGCAATACACTACTACTCGGCACTGTTCGATTCACTCGGGGCAAGCTACGGAGAGGAGAGCGAGGAAAGGCACGTGGTAGAGCAGCAGTTGTTATCTAGGGAGATCCGGAATGTGTTGGCTGTTGGGGGCCCATCGAGGAGTGGAGAGGTGAAGTTCCATAACTGGAGGGAGAAGCTGCAGCAGTGTGGGTTCAAGCCCCTCTCTTTGGCTGGGAATGCTGCCACCCAGGCCACCCTGCTTCTTGGTATGTTCCCTTCCGATGGTTACACCTTGGTTGAGGACAATGGCACCCTGAAGCTTGGTTGGAAAGACCTTTGCTTGCTCACTGCTTCTGCCTGGAGGCCTCCTTTTCCTTCTACTACCTCTACCCATCACTATTGACGGCACTTTTCTCATTCTCACTATGCTCATGCTCTGTTGTCCTTTATTTATTTGTTACTTCCAACATTATTCAGTTAATTACTAGCTATGCTCCCTTGATGATTTAATAATTCAAACTGATTTCATTATTGTTAGATTAGATTAAATATTATACACTAAAAATGTATATACGTTGTCACCGTTATTAAAAATTTTAAAGGATATATATAATTTATAATGAAATGGATCACTGGACATTTGGTCCAAGTGATTCCTCATTCTACCTAGGAGTTGAAGGTGAGGAGGGGGATAGCAGTCGGACAATTTCTAACCAATAAAAAAAACCTATGAAATGAGTCTCTGTTTTTTAAGTAAAATTGAGATGGTCATATTTCAAAGCAGTGGCAAAGCAATATTTCATTCTAGGGAAGTGGCGAAATTTATATATGGTAAAAACATTTATGCATATGATATACATACCAATATAAAAACTCACAAAAAGAGATAATATTCATTGTACTTATTTTATGGTATAAGGTGTTTTTTTTTTTTTTTTTTTCCTTCATATGAATAAAATATTTTAAAATTTTTCAATGTCAATATTCAACTTTGTGGTGGGCTGTTTTGAGATGTTGGGCTGAGCTGCCTTCTGCTGCATTGAGGCTCAAGTATTCTGGGTAGAAAGTTAGGACCGATCCAATTGTAACTCACCTTGATCTGACTTGTGCACAAACTATGCATCTTTTTTTTGCTGAAACTTTGATCACATGCTCATGGCAGGCGTAGCTGTTACAATAGAGTTATGGCAAGCAGATGTAATAAAACAATAAAAGAAAAAAAAAACATTTGCTGTAAGAAACAAAGGATCCTTAATTAAACTGAAGAACAAATCAACAGGAAACGCATCGTAAATGAAATGGCAAGAAAAAGAAGGGTGGATAAGGATTGGGTTACCTCACTACCTAGCTCTATGGCATGCATCAAATGGTCCCAACCATTTATTACTTCTTTTGGGTAAGATATCATCCCAGCAGGATATCTTTCCAAAAGAAGTCACGGCAAGAAACTAAATATAGACCCCCTTTTCCCCCTACCACTAAACCACACCCTCTGAATCCCCCTGACCATGGGCCCACCTCCCTTGTATTGGCTGGGTATAGGTTGGTGGAGCTTTGGCCCTTGTGTGCTTGCTCCACTATCTTTTGCTTTTGTCTTCTTTCGTTCCCACGCCGTTTCTACCGTAGCAGATTAGTTTTGTTTTGTTCTGCTGCGTGTTTTTGTCTTGTTCCTTCATGCGTTTCCTGCTACATTTGTCATTTCCTTTAATTTGGCTTTTCATTCACGCGTTTCCTATTGCTGACACTTCCTGTCATTCCTTGTTTCTTCTCACCGTGCTTCTTCATATTAGTTTTTCATGCCTATCTTTTTATACGAAAGGATTTGGACTTTTGTGGGCCAGATAATGTTGATTGGATCAAAAGGGTCTTGGGCCCAATTTGTCTTCATCTGCCGAAACCATTCTGCCAGAGAACTGCATTCTGCAGCAAAGCTGCATCCTGCTGCAAATTTGTATTCTACTGCAGATCACTTTCCCTTGCATTTCTTTCTTTGGACCCCCTATGCTCTTTGGGCCGTTGTTTTTCATTAGGCTTTCTTCTTCATGGGCTTTTGGTTACGGATTCGCAAAATTAGGCATCAACATTTAGCCCCCTGAGCATATGGATTACTCCTGCAATTCATATGCGAACATTTATACAGTTTTCTTTTGCGGGTGGTTTTGCAACTCTCATGCGAATGCTTCTCTTCTTTTCTTTGTAGGCCTTTTGTTTCAATCTTTACTCTTCTTAAGCAAATCATTCTTTTTTCCCTTTGCAAATTCATGACCCTCAAAGGGTAGCCAAAAAGTTGCTCTTCGTGAGGGTGGTGGTTTTGCTGCTGTCACCCCGAAGCGAGTTTGTTGAAAACTTTGCGTTTCTTTAGTTTGATTGTTTCCGCTGACTGTCTGCATGTTGTTATTTGACTTATGCCTGCTGAGTCTCTTTTGGGCCTGCTGTATGCTTTCCTTTTGCTAAATTCCAGTGGCCTAATACTATCATTAGGCTTGTACTCATGTTGTTTTGGGCTTCCTTGGCTCATTTCATTGCTTTCGGGCTCATTTGTCCCATTTTATTTTTTTAGGCATCCTCGGCCCGTTTCATTGCTTTTGGGCTCCTTTGTCCCATTTGGGCTCCTTTGTCCCTTTTTATTCTTTTAGGCATCCCCGGCCCGTTTCATTGCTTTTGGGCTCCTTTGTCCCATTCGGGCTCCTTTGTCCCTTTTTATTCTTTCGGGCATCCTCGGCCTGTTTCATTGCTTTACTTCCCATGGGTTTTTACTAATTCATTGGGCTTCCTCGGCCCAACTACTTTATACTTCATCCTTGGGGCTTATAGACTCTCTATTACCCCTTACTTTCTTTACTTATCATACTTTGGGCCTGCTGTGGCAGCTGTGGCCCATTCTCACTTTTCTACATCCATACCGCCCATGAGTTTGCTACTTTTCTCTTTCCGGGCCCTTTTAGGCCCATTTACTTCCTCAAGGTCCATTTGTTTGCTTTATAGACCTATGATCCATTATTCCTGCCGCTTGGGCTTAATGGTTTTTTCATACATCTACTAACTCTTTTTTGGCCGTGTTGCTGGGCTCCTTCCTGCTATTGAGCCTCCTTGCCAAAGTGGGCATCAACACTGCCTTCATTCAAAGGGATTGTCGGTGATGATGATGTGTGCATCCTTCTCTTCTTCATCATTCCTTTGCTTGTTTCTTGGTTTGCTTCTTGGAAATTTCTTGTGATCTTGGACTTCTACAATGGTACTCATTCCTTTATGTCTGCGGCAATTTGTATACTCATTTCTTTACGTTTCTGCGGTAGCACGTACTCATTTCTTTGCTTTTATAGGGATAAATACTCATTTTCCTGCTTCCACAGAATATGTAGACACTTCTGTTGCAATACAGGCACTTATCTCTCTGCGTTAATGCTCCTCTTACTCTGCTTCTACTAGAGCAGCATCTATACTGTAGGAAGTGAAGGTTGTGGCAGATTCTGCGGCTGAAGAATTAGGCTTGACTGCTTCAGCTAACTTACTTTCCCCACGTATTCCTTAGTATCATCTCTTCATTCTTCCATAAGTGTAGTTGCTCTCTAAGAATGGTCAGAAGACACAAATGTCGTGGAATGCTTTCTTGGTGGGTTCTTCTCCATTATGATGTTTTACATTTTTTCATCTCTGTAGAATGCTCAAAATTGACTCTTTGGATTCTTTAACTCTTCTTTCTGCCAACTTCGCGAACAACACTTTTGCGGAACAAAGATCCTTCTTACAGTCTTCATTTTTCTTTTCTTTTAGCCACTTAAGGTTGCTTCACTTCGGGCTTCATTCATTCTCTAAAAATAGAGAAAATGTTATCTTTTACTACCTTTGCATCTAAGCCGACGACTGAAGAGAGTTTCATCAAAACAGTTCTGCCACATTACTTTCTTCAAGTAAAGCTCTTTCACAAGAGGAAAGCTTCCTCTAAGTGTGTAGATCAAAGGGTGGCTTTGCTCCCTTTCCTTGTGCATTCTTCTTCATTCACGTATCTTCATTTCTTTTGCTCAAAATAAAGCATAGAGCTAACATCATAAGCCCACATCATAATAGAGTACTCTTTCATTTGCTGATAATACTTGCTGCGGTGTTGAAGAACACATGTATTCTTTACCAAGATGAAGTTTCTGCGGAGAAGGACGTTAGGCCTTGTAGAAAGGCAAGTTTCTTTCAGTGATGATCTATTTATGGAGGGCTTCCTTATTCGGAGCTACTACTAGCATGGGCAAATGTATTGTTGCAATAGTAGAGGACCCTTTTAGCCCCCAAGATCATCAATACTCTTGTACCTTTACTGTTTGCATTAGGCTGTTTTTGATTCTGCCATAAATTCTGGTTTGCCGCAAAATTGATCTTTCTGCAGAATTGACTGAGTCTGCCACTCATCTTAAGGCGTCTACAAGTGGTGCCACTATAGGTGTTCTTTTTTCTTTTCTTTTTTTTTTTTCTTTTTTTTCAAGGGACAATGAGGATGCTTTCACGAAAAATCTTCTCTTTCTTTTCATTCTAAACATTTTCTTTGTCATTCTACCATAGGCTTTTGTCATCCTTTGTCTATATCTGCGGCTGCGCTCCTGAGCTTCTTCTCTCTTCTCATCAAGTCCTTCTAGGTCCTCACATCTTTCTGCCATAAAAAATTTCCTTCTCCTTTTCTTTCTTTCGCATCTGCATCACTCTCAAAGAGGGAGTCATTACTTCTGCCGAACTCATCACTTCTATTTTGTAGACCAAAGAGAAGGGTGAAAACCCTATGGATGACTTTAATGAATTTCTGTAGGCCCAAAGAGCGTCTGGCAGATGCATTGCCCATCCTTCCGTGCATTCCTGGCTCATTTTACTGATGATCTTTATGAGGGTCTTGTTTGTTGCCTCTGCCTGCCCATTCCCTTGAGGGTAATAAGGCGACGACCGATAGTGCTTGACTTGGTAGAACTCCAGCATTTTTCTTACGTCACTGTTGACAAAGGGTGTGCTATTGTCATTGATAATTCTGTGGGGTACTTCAAACCTGACAATTATATTCTCCTTGATGAAGTTTATCATTGCTCCCCCTGTGGTTTTGCGAAGTGGTACTGCCTCTGTCCATTTGGTGAAATACTCCGTAGCCAATAGGATCCAGATGTACCCACGCGACGGCGGTTTAATTGGTCCCACCAAATCGAGCCCCCAGGTGTGAAAGGGCCATGGGGTGACCATGCTGTGTAAGTTTTGTGGGTGAGAGTGAATCAGGTTGGCTTGCACATGGCGACTGTGGCACTTTTTTACAAGTTCTGTCATGTCTCTTTTCATGGTAGGCCAGTAGTAACCCATTTGTAGTAGGCATCTATTCAACTTCTTCTTCTCTTGGTGCTCCCCACACTCCCCTGCGTGCACTTCCTTCATCATATCATTTGCTTCCTCGGGGCCCAAACGTCGCAGTAGGTCCCCATCATATCCCTTCTAAAAAGGACTCAGTCATGCAAAAAATATCGTGTCGCCAATCTCTTCATTTTGTCTCTTTCCCCGTGCTTTTGTGGCAGGATGCCTTCTGTCAAGTGCTGCATGAATGGGCTTCTCCAGTCTTCACTGGCGAATACAACATAACTCTCTTCTCTATCTGCTGCAAGTTGACGGGCTCCGCATTAGGTTTAGGCTTGATCTGCATCTTTACTCATACTTGGCCAATTAAAAAAAACCCGCCCTTTGCAGTCTGCGGTAGAGGCTTACTTCCTTGCAGAACCCACAGGCCTTTTCATGCATTTCTCTCAACTTCCTTTGGGCCTCCCCTTGCCCTACACATTTAGACAAGACCTCGCCTGGCATCCTGCAGTGCAACTCTCCTCTCACCATGGTGTAGTCTTTTAGCACTTTAAATTCTGCTAAATCTGCCACAGCAACTATTAATTCCTCCATGTTTGCTTTTTTTCTTCTTTAACATATTCTTTTTGTCATTCTGCCACAGCCGCTATTGGTGAAGATATCACTGCCTCTTTAATGAAAAGGCCTAGATATTGTTGTGAACTAAATCTCTTAACTTTGTTGTAGTTTTCCGCAGATCTTATTTCTCCCAATTCTTCTTTCTCATATTGCTAAGCTTGGTTGCCAATTCTTGTGGAAGGTAGTCTACCACTGAATGTGCTGCTAGAGAGATGCTTGGACTTCATCATTGATTTCCTCCTTTTGTTTCTGCTGTGAGTTCCTTTGTCACTCTACTTTTCTGCGGAGAACTCTTGAAGCCTTAAAGTCTCACGAAGAGCATTTATTTTCTGCTGTAGTGCTTGTTGGTTCATCTTTACATATGTTTTTGCCAAAGTGCTTGTAGGCCTTCTCTTTTTGCTTCCTTTCTCTACTTCATTTACATTTGTCGCAACAAGGGTGGTAGAATTTCTTCTCATGGATTCACTACTGCATAGACTTTGCATTGTGTGAGAACTTTACTCTCCAATTGCTAGTTGATGCTTCTATAGAAGATAGATAATGTTGCTGCTTTATCGCCGACTAGAGTGTTACTTGACCGTGGTAGGTCTCAACAAATTGCATGGGTGTTGCACTATGCCATATCATGAAGTTTGAAGTTGCTGCAGATCAAGTGGCAGATGAATGTATACTTATTGAAATGCCGCAATCAATACTTATTTCGCGGTGGGTAGTGTTGCTACTACATATTGATGCTTTGCGGAAGGCTTTCCAAACTTGCTGTAGAATAGGCCTTAGCCCCCTAACATGTGAGACAACTAGAAGAGTCTTTAGCATGTTGAAGAAGACTCTTCGTATTTTTGTAGAATGAGACAGCCCCTAGTATACGAGAATAAGCCCTTAGCTTTCAGCAGAAGACTTCCCATATGAGCTTTAGCCCCCAGTATGTGAGACAACTGGATGAGCTTGATATCACCCTCTCTTGGTGTTGATGCTCCATTATGTGGTTCACGCATTCTTCAGTAAAAAATTAGATGCCAGAGATCTACAAGTTGCCATATTGTAAAAATTCTTCGTTGCTAGAGAATTTGAGAAAGAGTTACTTCTCAGGCATGCTTTGGCTTCGTTCCACTACAAGCACAATTGCTTCCCATGCATTTTTTGCTATATATGATTGCGGCTATAGCTCCTTTGCAGATTCTTTCCAAAGACTTGCGATCATAGCTCGTTGGCGAGTTCAATTGAGTATAGCCCCCATTATGGGCTTTTGCCAAGAACTCACAACTAAGGTTCCTTTGCTAGCTTCTAGCCGAGAATTCATAACCACGACCCTTTTGCTGGCTTTTGCTACTAAGACCCATATTTCATGGGCCTCTTCTTTGCTTGCTCTGAGTACGGGCATATTTAGATGAAGCTTGCTACGTCTCTTGCTTCATGGTTGGCTAGTAATAGCCAAAAGTCAGCGTCTTATAATATAAAGTTTTCCCATGACGTACCTACATCTTTCTGGGACATCGTGCTTCTTTACTCCTGTGGTAGAATGCCCTTGCAGCAGAACGCCTTCAATAAAAACCATGTAATAGTTTTCTACAGCAATAAGATGAGCAACTCTATTCACGGCAGAATGTGTGTCAGAAATTAATTCCGCTATTTCCCTTTTGTACACAAGCCAAAAGAAAGAGCTTTGAGTTTGTCACTATTGCAGAGTTCTTCTAGGATGAGAGATGGGCATCAATGAGCTTCATGACTTGAAAAGTGATGGTGGAGTTGTGTAGTTTGTAGTACAAGTGATCTAATACATTCTTTCTTAGAAATATCATAAAGGTCATGATCATTTATGCCACTCTAGGCATAAATCCTCTGAGGTGCTTCAAAGAAAGCTTCTCAACTCTTCAAGGTTGTTGAATTGGCTTGCTAGACCCGATAATGGACAAAGAGCAGTTTGTAAGCAGCTTATAGATTTGGGCTTCTTTATAGAGAGTACGCAATAACTGAGTGATTGGCTTCATTCCAAATTCTGGATCTAAATTGGGCACTTCACCACCCTGTCACATGCCTTCAACGTATTCTTTGGTCGAAAGCAGATGATTCGATATCGCCGAATTGATTACTTCTCCCTCCTCCCTTCATTAATACTGATATATTTGCTGATGTAGTAGCAAAAGATTGCTTCAGCAAAAGTGAACATGAAAGGCTTCATATGCACCTCTCTTGCTTTGAGAACAAGTCTCAAATTTGTTGAACTCGAATTTCTTGCTGTAGCGGAATTGTCCAGTACCCTACTACACATCTTCACACTGTTGGTGTTCCCATGAATTCTTGATGGGGCAATGATCACTTTTGTTGTAAAAGATAATCACATTGGATTTGTGGTTGCACTTAGAAAGTTCAAAAGTTCAATACTGAACTTTGTGGTAGGATATTCTGCAAAAAGACCTGCTGGAAAACAAAATTCTGCTGTGAACAGTCTGCTGAGACATTTGCACTTTGGCTTCTAAAACTTTCTGCTACGAAACATTCAGCAAATGAGCATTCTGCATTTCTGAAATTCAGCAGATTCTGCTGTGAACAGTCTGCTGAAGGATCTGTACTTTCTGCTATGAAATTTCTACGGAGGGACATTTTGCACTTCTGAAAAAGTCTGCTGAAGGATACTTCACAGCGAAAATAGTTATTCGCAACAGTATAGTAATGATGAAAGTTTTCCTTTGGCTCTTATAGCTTCATTTTTGTTTCTAGCTTTTGGTTTTTTGAGGGGAAGTAAAGCTAGAATCACTATCATGAAATTGCTCTATTTCATGATAGTGAAACAGAGCAATTTGCTCTCTGTTTTAACGTTGCTGTGTCCTGCCACAGAATTCTGCTACAGTACTATCCTGCGGTAACGTTGCTGCAATATTCTATCATTGCTCTGTGCAATTTACTCATGATACTGCTCTGTTTTAACGTTGCTGTGTCCTGCCACAGAATTCTGCTACAGTACCATCCTGCGGTAACGTTGCTGTTTTCTGCCATAGAATTCTACTACGGTACTGTCCTGCGATAACATTGCTGCAATATTTCGCCATAGAATTCTACTACGGTACCGTCCTGCGATAACGTTGCTGCAATATTCTGCCATAGAATTCTGCTACACCGTTTTGCCGTAATGTTGCTGTGATACTCCACCATAGGATTCCACTATGGTACTGCTATGATGTTTTGGATACTTTTCCTGAGAGTATAGCTTGGAAGATTTAAGAACATCTGCATGCCTTGCTTTGGTAAGGACTTGGGAACATGTTTGTGGGGGAGAAATATCTCATTCTCCCCATCTTGATCCCAACTCCCCAGTGGAGTCGCCAAAAATGTCGGGGGTTCTTTTTACGTTTCTTTTTCTAAGAAGGAAGTCGGGCCTGGCGCTTCGCGAAATGGGTTCCAAAGTACCATTCTGTTGCTGCCGGTTTGCGCGCAAATATTGAGTCCAAGTCCAAGGGAAGACGCTGCAAAGTGGGCTCATCCTTTGTTTCTATCGCAGCAGGAACTTTTCTCCAGTTTCTGCCGCAGATCTGACTTTTCTGCTGTGCAGCAAAACTCTGTGCAGTAAACTGTCTGCTGTGCAGTAAAGCTTTCTGCTGGGCTTATCCTCTGTTCCTACCATAGAAGGAACTTTTCTTCAGTTTCTGCCATAGGTCTGACTTTCCTGCCGTGCAACAAAACTCTGTGCAGTAAGCTGTCTGTTGTGCAGTAAAGCTTTTTGCTGGGCTTATCCTTTGTTTCTACCGCAGCAAGAACTTTTCTCCAATTTTCTGCAGCAGATATGACTTTTCTGCCGTGCAGCAAAACTTTGTGCAGTAAACTGTCTGCTGTGCAGTAAGCTATCTGTTGTGCATAAAAGCCTTCTGCCGTGCAACCTGGGTGACTACTCTTCATTTCTTTTACTGTAGAAATATTGTTTCTTACTTCTTGTACATAAACAAATCTAAAACCCAAAGAAAATACCAATCAAGCAAATGTTAGCTTACATAGGTTAGCATATTCTCAAATATATACATACATATATTCGTAAATATACTTATACGTATTAATATATATTTTGCAGAACATGAGAAACAAGATATACGTATATATACTTATGACAGGATAATGAGTCAAAATTAAAACACGTAATAACAAATAAAGAAGAAAGTTTCAGCAGGAAAGGTTAAATACGGTGAATGTAATAAAAGGGTGCTACAGCAGAATAACCAGTACAGCAAGTAAAGATACCACAGCAGGACAACTGATGCAGCAGACGTGATTAAAAACGTATTACGACAGAATGACTAGATGCGGCAGACATAAGTTATAATGAGAGAAATCAAACACATTTGCAACCAAAACAAGTTTTGAATCTTCCCATAGAATAAGTAAACCAAGAAGGAACCCAAACCCCAACTTAAACAACCTTATCATAGGCTTCTCCATAAAAGTTGTGCATTTTTTAGAACAGGCTTAAATAGCTACTGGCTATTACTTTTGGAGACTTCAAAGAGTGGATTTGCTGAGAGGGAGGGAAAAGATGGTCTATTGATGCATGCCCCTATTCCTGCCGTGTTTTCTCTCTTCGTTTTGCCACTTTATTTCTTTCTTTCTTTCCATTCTTTTACTCTTAGGTTTTTTACTACTCTCCTATCGTGGGTTCCTCTTCATCTTTGGTCCCCGTTTCCTCCTTTTATAGTGAGCTAATTCAATGGGATTTCTCCCTTTTACCCCTAGGGCTTCACCAACTGTTTTTGGTTTGTTGTGGACATCTCTTTAGGACTACCCACTAACCCATTGGTTGCCCCGACCACTGCTATGGCTCAGTACATGTTTGTTGCACCGCTATTTCACGACAAAAATCTCTTTTATTTGTTCTTGCTGTATACCTCTACCTCTTGGTTTAAATGGATAAGGATTGGGTTACCTCACTACCTAACTCTATGGCATGCATCAAATGGTCCCAACCATTTATTACTTCTTTTGGGTAAGATATCATCCCAGCAGGATATCTTTCCAAAAGAAGTCACGGCAAGAAACCAAATATAGACCCCCTTTTCCCCCCACCACTAAACCACACCCTCTGAATCCCCTTGACCATGGGCCCATCTCCCTTGTATTGGCTGGGTACAGGTTGGTGGAGCTCCGGCCTTTGTGTGCTTGCTCCACTATCTTCTGCTTTTGTCTTCTTTCGTTCCCACGCCGTTTCTGCCGTAGCAGATTAGTTTTGTTTTGTTCTGCTGCGTGTTTTTGTCTTGTTCCTTCATGCGTTTCCTGCTACACTTGTCATTTCCTTTAATTTGGCTTTTCATTCACGTGTTTCCTACTGCTGACACTTCCTGCCATTCCTTGTTTCTTCTCACCGTGCTTCTTCATATTAGTTTTTCATGCCTATATTTTTATACGAAAGGATTTGGGCCTTTGTGGGCCAGATAATGTTGATTGGATCAAAAGGATCTTGGGCCCAATTTGTCTTCATCTGTCGAAGCCATTTTGCCAGAGAACTGCATTCTGTGGCAAAGCTGCATCCTGCTGCAAATTTGTATTCTGCTGCAGATCACTTTCCCTTGCATTTCTTTCTTTGGACCCCTTTCGCTCTTTGGGCCGTTGTTTTTCATTGGGCTTTCTTCTTCATGGGCTTTTGGTTACGGATTCGCAAAATTAGGCATCAACAAAGGGAAATAATAATGATAATTAAATCAAAGAAGGAAGAGGTCAGACTGCCATGTTACGTTTTGTTACGAGACTAAGACCAAAGAGGGAACCACTTTCTCAATGTGAATAACCTCTCAGGAAGATCCTGTCATAGAAATTATTCACTTTGAGGGAACGGGCCTGAATGGCTTATGCCTGAAAGAATCCTTTATCCTTAACAATGAGTAGGCTTTTAGAGGGAGAGAAGGGATTAGCCTACTGGTGCATGCCAGCCATTTTACACTCATTTTTTTTCTCTAATTCTCCTTTTTTTTTTCTTTCTTTCTTAGTGTTTGCTCATGTAGCGTTGTGATGATGGTGATGGTGATGGTGGTGCTGTGACTCTCTCCTAATGATTGCTATCGTTCCGATTCATGTTACTGTGCACGGTAAGGACCTTTTATATACTGCCTGCCGTGACTGGTTTTTTACCATTTTAGCATTTAACTACATTTGTCTGGATTAGGACGTCCTTCCTAACCACCCTCTGGTTTGTCAGCTGCCCAGTCACCACCATTTACCTGTGCTGATTGTGCCACTACCCATTACCAGACACAAAAAATTGTTTTGTTTGCTTATTCACCGTGACATTCTTATCTTCCATGGTGTGGGTATTCTTTCTAATTATCCCTCATAGCATGCATATAATGGTTCCAGCTTATCCTCCCTCTTTTGGGTGGTATGTCATCCCAGCAGGACATTTCTCCCGAAAGGGTTTCAGCAAGAACCTTAGAATAGGCTTTCCCTTCTCCCCACCATCAGACCATACCCTTTTAACTCTGACCCATGACCCACCACTCCTGTATTGCCTGGGTATAGGTTGGTGGTGCCTGGGCCTTATGTATGGTCCACTTCCATGTATGTCCAAAGCTTGTTTGCTGCTCATGCGTTCGCCGTGGATTGTAGGTTCATCTGTGCGTTCCATCGCTCATTCTTGACCTCTTATGACGTGAATTGTCTTCTGATTTTCCATTCTTTATTGGCTTGCTCCTTTTAAGGGCTGAGCCTTGCCTGATTATGGGGTTTTCCCCTTGAGCCCATGCTTTGCTCCTGCCTTAATCTTGTTGTCATTCTTGTCATACCACTCTACTATTCCTGCCGTGGTATTATTTGACCTATGCCTGCTGGCCTCTTTCGAGCCTACTGTATATTCTTCTCTCAATTGGTTACAATGTCACAGTTTAGCCATTGGGCTTATACTCATGCTACTTTTAGGCTTTCTTGGCCTATTACATTACTTGTGGGCTTCTTTGGCTCATTTCTTTCTCCTTGAGCAACCTTGGCCCATTTGCTTTTATTGGCATTCTCGGCCCATTTTCTAATTCTGCATTCCCATGGGTTTTTACTAACTCTTTTGGGTTTTCCTAACCCAATTACTTTATCCTTCATCCCTGGGGCTCATGTGCTTTTCCATCAACCCCTGACTTTCTTACTTCATTACTTCGGGCCTGCTGTGGCCCATTCTTGCTTTTCTACATCACATAATGCTCATGGGTTTACCACTTCTTTCTGTGGGCTCTTCTAGGCCCATTTGCGTCAAGGCCCATTTATTTACTTTATGGGCTTATAATCCATTATTCCTGCCATTTGGGCTTAATAATTTTTCTATCAATCCACTAACTCTTTTCTGCCCATATTGTTGGGCTTCTTCCTGCTACTGGGCTTTCCCAAAAAATAAAAAAATGAGCATCAACATTTAGCCCCTTAAGCATATGGAGTGCTCATGTGGTTCATATGCGAACAAAAGACTTTCTTCTTCCCTCTGTCTTTCCTTCTTCTTTTCCCTCGTGGGCTTTTTCGAATAGTTGACCCTAACTTATTTTATATATATATATATATATATATATTTCCATAAACAGTGTTGTCTTTTCAAATTTTTCAGTTTAACAATTATTCTAAAACGCAGCTTCCACTTCATTAATTCCATCCCTTATCCAATGGCTAACCCATCGCATCCTTTCGTGTCAATGTTAATGACGTTGATACTTAAGAGAGATTCCCTTCGTATTCCAAACACTTTCTCCTCTTCTCTTCCTTCATCGTGTCTTTTCTCTCAAACACTATCACCCATCCACTCCGATCAAACACTCCATCATGATGCTGGCAAAAAGCCAAGGTTTTTCCCGTTGTAAGGGAAAAGAGGTTGATGATCCTACCACGCGAGATATAGGCAAAGAGGCCGCCCATTCTGAATCAAACTGTTCTAATGAGGAGGAGGCATGGTGCGATCTCGATAGTGAGTGCGCTTCTCTAAAAAACCCTTGGTACGATACACATGCCCATTTTCGAAAAGTTCCTGGTGAGTACACGTCACCGTCGCCAAGCTGTGTGTGGCTTGCCCTTTTCCGTCGCAATACGGACATATCTTGGGCTCCGTTGGCTTCTTCAGTTCCAAATCTTATTATCCGCCAAGGTACTTCGCTTTCCATGCCCATTCTCTTCGAATTTGGATCAAGTACTGCTTTGGGTTGGAAGGAATGGGTGGACAACGAGTTGTCCGACACGAGTTTTATGGAGGCACTATAGTGGGCCGGTGTGTTGAAGGCCATTGTCTCATCACGCTACTTGTCTAATTACAGAGACTTGTTTAATCTCCTCCATTTGGTCCGCCAGTGGTGCACCGCCACTCATACCTTCTTTCTTTCTTGCGATAAGATCACCGTAACCTTGGAAGATGTGGCAAACCAGTTGCTTTTGCCTATTCTTGGTGATGTTGACCCTAGTGCCTTGGAGCTTCCTCCGAAAGAAGAGGCCATGGAGGCCGAGTTGAGGAAGGGGATGAGTGGCAACGCAAAGTTGTCACATTGGGTCGGTTATTTCTCTAAGGCCTTCGTCGATGCTTGACGTGTAGCCCTTGTCACGTTTTGGCTCTGTAAGTTCATTTTTGGCTTTCATCCTTACTATGCTGTGAAGCCTCTGTATTTTCGGTTAGCCATTAAGATATCTGCTGGGGTGAGTCTGCCGTTGGCACCCATGTTCTTGGGACATCTATATGTTTAGTTGGATATCTTGCGGAGTGATGAGGATCAAGCGAGTTCCTGTCATATAGTTACTTCCTCTGTTCATAGTACCATCCTACAGCATCTGTTATATGAGCATTATGCTAGGCACTTGACGAAGTGTAGACCTGTCCACTGATTTTTGTGGCCGGTTTGAGTCTGATTTTCCATTGGCTTTTCGTTGGGTTGGTTTGAAGCCAATTGGGCATCTCGTTGTTGAGTTCTTTGATAAAGGAGTTGGGTTTTCTTGGAGAGCGTATAGGAACTTGGGTACAGATTATACATGTGTTGATTCTGCTATGGGTCCTTTTGTTGACACTGTTGGGACCACTACCCTGTTGACTAACTTTGAGAAGAGGGGTATTACTTACTTGGTGGCCATTAATGCTGGGTGGTTGCCTTATTTGGCTGACGAGGGTGTTAGGGTTGTGCACTAATTTGCTGATAGGTTGAATAGGCAATTTGGGCTGGATCAGGATATTCCTGATAACTTCTCTACCCTCATAGAGTCCCCTACTTATGTTCGGCCATTCCTGCAACACACTTCCTTTGAGTTTTAGAGTAGACGTTTTAGTATAGTCACTATTCCAAGTTCACAGAGGGAGGGTATTTGTACTGCTGCCATGCATGGATACTAGCAAGCCGTGATGACCTCATTTGAGTAGGAGTTGTTTGGCAACTGTGGGTTTTCTCTCATTTCTCCTAATGGCCTTAGCGCAGTTATTTCTTCTAACCCTCGGTTGCTTCTTCCCACCAAGTCTGTGGTGGCGTATGCTAAGAAGTAGAGTCAGTCTGCTATATTTGAATGGGTTAAGGAGGAGAGAGGGTGGTTCTGGTATGTTGATGACTATCCCACGGGTTGAGAGAAGAAAGTGAAGGTGACTAACATCTCCGTGCTCGTGAAGAAGAGTTCTGCCAAGTCTAACTCTGCCAAGAAGGGTGATGGCTCCTCCGAGACCTGTTCAGATATTGTTCCTTTTGAGGGTGACTTTCCTCCCATAGGTAACATAGTTTTAGATAGTTCTCCTTCTTCTTCTGCTCGTACCCGTTCCAACAGGCGCCCTATTGCAGGTAAGTCTAGGCCCACTGCTTCGCGGCCATCCACTGATACTCCTACTTCTAGTAGGACCTGAGGCAACAAGAGGAAGACATCATATCCTTCTACATCCACCACTACTGAGAGGAGAGTATGTTATCTCTAATTTTAATTCATTTTCCTTATTTTTGTATAGAGCTTTCTGCGGCTAACCCCATATACTTGTTGACTCATTTCCTTCTTCTTGTCTTCTCCTTTATTTTGTAGTCTTAGCACAAGGAGGATACATCTGCCACCCGTCCTATATTGCTTGATGAGCCCGAGTTTGAGGTATGTCTCTCTCCTTCCATTTTTCTTCTTTTTCTCTTCTGCATATATTTCCCCTGCCACGTGTCATTAGTTGTCCCATCTCTCTCTCTCTCTCTCTCTCTCTCTCTCTCTCTCTCTCTCTCTCCTCTTCTTTTCGCATCATTAATGATTATGCATTCCTTTCTTTTTCATTTTCTTTTTTCCGTGTTCCTCAGGCCGAGCTCGAGCCTATCTCCATATATCATCCCATAGTCGAGGAGATTTCTACTGCCATAGGCACACCCATGGAAGGTTTCTTTGATAGGGCTGATGTGGTGGCTAAGGCCATGGCTATTGCTACTGCACAGGGAGTTCTTGCTAAGACTCCTATCCCTTTCGCTGAGCCAGTACTTGTAGATGAGGGTACTCCTACCGAGAGGGTTAGTGAGCCTGTTTCCACTCCTGCCGAGATCTCGTTATCCCTACAGTGACCTTTTACGGCTTTATCTCAGGCTGTGAAGGACGGCTTGTCTTTGGTGGTTACCCCTTCTTCCATCCCTAGCTCTGCCATACATGGGCCTAACGCAGACTTGTCTGAGGAGGTTCTTGAGGATTCTGATGATGAACCCACCGTTAAGAAGAGGATCTCTGATTTTGATGAGGAGGAGGATGATGAGCATGGGGCCGAGGCTATGGGTATGTATCTCTCAAAGTTTTTCTCTTCACTCTTTATCATTGCCTTCCTCTTCTTTTTATATGCATCTGCATAGCCTCTTGATGTAATCTCCATTCATCTTATACGTCTATTTTTCTGATCACAGAGACTTTTGAGGAGCCAGAGGTTACAGCAGGCACAACAATTCCTATAGTCACTTCTTCTGCCGTTCTTACAGTACCAACACCAGTTCCTGCCATTCCCACAACCCTCATGCTCACGAGTTCTGGTATGTTTTCTTCCTTTCATCCTCTTCTTCATTTCTTCATTATGAGTTAATCCTTCTCATTTCATGGTTTCTCACACCGCGTTGCATGTTCCTTATCAGGTCTGGTTCTCACTGCCCCTTCTCAGTTTGAGGTGGGCAGCAGACTTGCCACAGTTCTAGACCCTGTGATTTAGGCCGTAGCCTTTTTTACTTGTTTTGATCAACCTGAGGTTAATGACCTCAATTCCGCAAATTTCTGGGGTTTTAGGCCTCCCTATGTTGACTTCTATGGCTTCAAAGTTGTTGAGGATTGTGTTTCTCACTTGGAGGCAGTCCATAGTAGCCGTGGTGACTTCATGCAAGGATTCCGCCTTGGCCGTTCCACTAGGGATACTTTTTGAAGTTGTTGCGGAGTGTGATGAATGACATCGAGCACAACTTTGTTGACACTATTTCCGCCTAGAGGATCCTGCAGTGGAGGGCTGCGGTATAGGAGCTTGTTAGTGTGGGCTTTACTGTGGAGTTCATTCTTGACCACCTTCTTGAGATTCCCGAGTCTTCTTTATGAAGAAGGTTCAGTCTGCTGTTGATATCATTGATACATGCATTGAGGCTCTGAGGAAGGAGGTGGTGGACTTGGAGGGTCGTCATGAATGCCTTCTTTCTAGCATTGATGGATCCAGTTGCTTTGGAGATCAGCCTCTTATTTCTAGGCTTCGTTGATTATGTAGTTCCCCTTTGTTTTTCTTTTCTTATGTCCCTTTCTAGTATGTTTTATGTTTCCTATAGTACTTATTTGGCAAGTCTAACATGACTGCTGTAGTTTGGGTTTGTAACTATGATGCTACACTCTGTTACTGCTTTTGCTATGACGATGACTATGATATGCTTTTATAATACCTCATAATTTTTTTATTGCATACTGATAAAAGCATGTTACAATCCTGCCTTGTGACATATTCACTTGAAAGAAAAAAGAATAGGAAACTAATTAAACAAAAGGGGATAACTACATAATTTTTTTTCAAGCATAATAACGTTTTAGCCACTTGTCATTGATGGGATCCATCAGATCTTTGCTATCCATCTGGGCCAAATGATAATACCCACTTGCATGTGCCTCTTTTATCACAAAGGGTCCCTCCCATTTTGGTGAGAACTTTGATGGTCCTGCCATTCCTCGCTTGACATGGTCTGCTGCCTTTAGCACAAGCTGTCCTTCTGCAAACACTTTTCATTAGTCATTCTGCCATAGGCTTCAGTCATCATTTGTCTATATCTACGGTTGCGTTCTTGGACTTCTTCCCTCTTCTCGTCAAGCCCTTCTAGGTTCTCACACCTTTCTGCCGAAAAGACTTCCTTCTCCTTTTTTTCTTTCGCATCTGTATAACTCTTAAAGAAGGAGTCATTACTTCTGCTGGGCTCATTACCTCTGTTCCATAGACCAAAGAGAAGGGTGAAAATCATGTGGCTGACTTTAGTAAATTTTTGTAAGCCCAAAGGGCAAATGCATCGACCATCCTCTCGTATACTCTTGGTTCATTTTGTTGATAATCTTTATGAGGATCTTGTTTGTTGCCTCTGCCTGCTCATTCCTTTGAGGATAATAGGGCGATGACTGATGATGCTTGACTTGGTAGAACTCCAACATCTTTCTTACATCACTGTTGACAAAGGGTGTCCTATTGTCACTGATAATCCTATGGGTACCCCAAACTTAACAATTATGTTCTTCTTGATGAAGTTTGCTACTACTCCTCATGTAGCTTTACGAAATGGCATTGCCTCTGCCCATTTGGTGAAATACTCCATAGCCACCAGGATCCATATGTATCCACGCGATGGTGGATTAACTGGTCCCACCAAATCAATCCCCCAAGTGTGGAAGGGCCATGGGGTGACCATGCAGTGTAAATTCTACGGATAAGTGTGAATCAAGTTGGCTTATACTTGGCAACTGTGACATTTTTTCACAAATTTTCACATGTCTCTCTTCATGGTGGGTCAGTAGTAACCCATTTATAGCAGGAACCTATACAACTTTTTCTTCCCCTGATGTTCCCCACACTTTCCTGCATGTACTTCCTTCATCATCTCGTTTGCTTCCTCGGGACCCAAACATCGTAGTGGGTCCCCATCATATCATTTCTTGAAAAGGATTCCGTCATGTAAAAAATATCGTGTCGCCAATCTCTTAAGCTTGTATCTTTCATTGTGCTTTTGTGGCAGGATACATTCTGTCAGGTACTATGTGAATGGACTCCTCTAGTCTTTGCTGTCGAATATAGTGTAACTTTCTTCTCTATTTGCTGGAAGCTGGCAAGTTTCACAATGGGTTTGGACTTGATCTGCGTCTTTACCCATACTTGGCCAATAAAAACTTGCCATTTGGAGTCTGCGGTAAAGATTGACTTCTCCGCAGAATCCGCAAGTCTTATCATGTACTTCCTTCAACTTTCTTCGTGCCTCTTCCTACTCCACGCACCTTGACAGGACCCCACCTAGCATCCTACGGTACAATTCTCCTCTTACCTAGGCGTAGTCTTTTAGCGCCTTCAATTTTACCGTGTCTTCTTCCTTCGTCAAAGCTTCCTTTATAGGAATCCTCCAGTCTTCTTCACATTGTTCCTCTTGGAACCTTTCCTTTAGCATCTCGACAATAGACTCCTTCCTTTTGCTGACTTCTATCCTGGTGCTGCCTCTTTCAAAAATTATTTGCGAGCCTAACGCGGCTTACGCATCTGCATACCGATTCTCATTCCTTGGGGCGTGCTATATCTCAAACGTTGAAAACTTTTCTTCCATTTTTTGGACCATTGTTTTGTACGGGGCTAAGCTGGGTTCCTTTAACGAGAAGCTTCCTTTGGCCTGGTAGACCACTCGATCCCCATTTCAAGGGTCGTGGCTAGCTCGGTTAAATAGGTCTCATATTCCACCGTATTGTTTGAACAGAGGAATTCTAATTTGAATGAAAGCACCACAGCCTTGTCTTCCTCATGATACAAAACTACTCCCACTCCCTCTAATTAGGTGGTAGAAGACCCATGCTAAGCCAGGCATGAATCTCCGAATGTATGAGACCTTCCCCAAGAAACTCTTCAACTTCTTCATTATGGCTGGCAATTTCATGGTTGCTATGGTCGTAACTTTGGCCGGATCCACATCTATCCCTCTGCTGTGAACCGAGAAACCCATGGGTTTTTACTAACTCTTTTGGGCTTTCCTGGCCCAATTACTTTATCCTTCATCCTTAGGGATCATGAACTTTTCCATCAACCCCTTACTCTCTTACTTCATTACTTCGGCCCTGCTGTGGCCCATTCTTGTTTTTCTACATCACATAATACTCATGGGTTTACCACTTCTTTCTCTGGGCTCCTCCAGGCCCATTTGCTTCCCTCAAGACCCATTTATTTACTTTATGGGCCTATGATCCATTATTCTTGCCATTCAAGCTTAATGGTTTTTCTATCAATCCACTAACTTTTTTCTGTCCATATTTTTGGGCTTCTTCCTGCTATTGGGCTTTCCAAAAAAAAAAAAAAATGAGCATCAACAAACTTAAACTGGTATGTTTATGTAATTTTCTCAAAAATTTATTGCTAATATTATACACAAATTTTTATGAAGGAAAATAAATTATTACATAAATGATTTAAGGTTCTATTAGTTTTCTTT
The DNA here is from genome assembly GCA_033629205.1 of Lithocarpus polystachyus. Lineage (NCBI taxonomy): Eukaryota > Viridiplantae > Streptophyta > Magnoliopsida > Fagales > Fagaceae > Lithocarpus > Lithocarpus polystachyus. The sequence goes on along the minus strand of CM066168.1, from coordinate 34,950,803 downwards.
TTAATACACACATTTTATTTTCCTTTGTTTGTTTTTATCTTTGTTTTCCTTTTATAGATTTTTGAACCTTAGGAGATTTTATTTTTTGAATGAATTTTGAAATATAAAATAGATAATAGTATTTTGATTTTAATTATGATATAAAAGAAATTTATTCACAAAAATATACTTAATGTCTGTTTGGCATAATTAATTTTGCCAACTTATTTTATTATTCAGTTTATTTTTACTACTATTTTATAGGCCCCACTGCACTTTTTGGCACTATTCATAGGTCTTACTGTACTATTTTAGCTAACTTTTACCTTTATCTACAGTACTTTCAGTAAAAAGTTTTCAATTTTAGCAAAATAAACGGATCCCAAACAAACCCTTAAAAGAAGTTAACCAAAAGAGAAGGAAAAAAAATTCAAATTATTATTAGGTGGTGATCGGGAAGGAGGGAAAGTAAGAGTTAGTAAGTGCTAATTTGTTTAGTTTTGGTGAATTGGGAGCATATTGCCAGAGCTATAAATGAAATTGTATATGGAAAGCTTGAGCTCGAATCAAGAAAAACTTGTTGATTTTCATTTGTTTAGTAAACAAGCCTAACTCTATCACAAGTTTCGACTTGATTATTAGATACGCAAAGTTCAAATAATTTGTTAGCAAACAAGTTCGTAAATATGAGAGCTCGGTTTAACTGTATATTATAGTATATTTTTATATGTATACTTATCTAAAAATATATTTATATAAACTTGACATTAGAATGTATAAATTTGCAACTAAGTTAATATGATATTAAATTATTATTTATAGTTTATTGATAATATAAACCGGCCATTCATTGTAAAAACTCATAGATTTATGAAGGGTAAAACATTTTAATCATGACATTACCATATATAGGGGGGAAAAAAGTTAATCAATTATCTCGTGGACAAACTCAAGTTTTGCTTAACAAGAAAATAAAACAAGTTCAAACATGTAATCTTGTCTGGTAATGAGCTCTAGTTCGAAATAAAATTAAATAAATAAGTTTGAACTTTTGATACTCGGCTTGGGTTGACTCATTTATAGCCCTATCTATTACGGAAAAAGTTTGTCAAACTTGGTTGTAGCCTCAACTCTTACTAAAAAAATTAACATGACTACATATTTTGAAAATGTAACTGTTAGATTGCATGTTCTTTAAATTCTTAACATACATGTCAAATTTCGTATCAATCGGATGTTATTTACTATTTGATCCATAAACTAATTTTTTATGCATAATGTTAGACTATAAAAATCTCAAATTTAAATATTTCATTGATAATACTACTATTAATCTTTGGTTTTTGAGAAATTTTGCAAGTAGGATTTAAGAATAAAATGTAATCCAATGGTGGATTTATTAAGATCACATTTAATAAAAAGATATTTAGAGAAGTTGTAGTATTAGACTATAATTAAGTTTGCAGCTTTGTTTATCTATTACTCTCTCTTTAACTCCTTGATTTCGGCTATGTTTCAAAAAAATAAAAAAGTTCCTTATGAGATGATCTCATGAAATCTCTTTCTCACAACATGTGTTGATCCCTCAAGTACGAGTCTTTCATGAAATCTCTTTCTCACAACATATGTTAATCCCTCGTGTATGAATCTTACATATCGTGGGAGGGTGGTCTTATGAAACACACTCATTTCAAAGGGCTAATTTCTTCTTCACTAAAGTACTTATTATTTCTCTCTCTCTCTCTCTCTCTCTCTCTCTCTCTCTCTCTCTCTCTCTCTCTCTCTCTCTCTCTCTCTCTCTCTCCCACCCAACTTTATCCTGTTGTGTTCAAGCAGACAAATTGTTAAGTTAAAAACGAAAATCGCTAACAATAGAATTATGCAATACATTATAAAAACCAATATTTCTCTTTTCAAAACCTGACTTTCAACTCAAAATGGATTACTCCACACGTACACAAAGAGAGAACAAAAGAAAATAACAAAATGAGAACAAAAAAAATTCAGGATAAATACACTTGACTATTCTAAATTATACCTCACATTACACTTAGTACTCTAAACTTTTAGAATGCACTGTTAGCACCCTAAACTATAATCTGTTTACACTTTGTGCCCTACCGTTAATTCTGTCGTTAACTTGGATGGAAAATCATAGTTTAAAACGCAAAGTGTAATTGAGAGTATAGTTTAGAGTAGTAAAGTGTAATTTCTCCTTTGTTTCTAAGGGATTGAGAAGATGGACAATTTAGTCTTTTACATGATGCCATCCAAGACAACGGTAGAATTGACGGTGGGGTGCAAAGTGTAACATGAGTTATAATTTAAGGTGCTAATCATGTATTCTGAAAGTTTATGGTGTAAAGTGTAATTTAGAGTATAATTTATGATAGGAAAGTGTAATTTCTCCAAAAAATTCACACATAGCCTAGCATAAAAGCATAACATACGCTATGAGAAAGGCCATAGGACGAAAATGAATCGGGAAAAAAGTTTGTCCATATTTTTTTATTTGGTAAATGAGCTAAGCTTATTGTTAACTATTAAGCAAGTCCTGCTCAAACAAAATAATATGCTTGTGAACAAATTTGTGAAATATATATTAATATTTTTTTTATATGCAAACATGTATAAAAAATATATATATTTATATAAACTTTAGATTAGATTGTATTAGTTTGTACATAAGTTTATAGATATTAAATTATTATTTCTAATTTATTGATACTATATATATAGTCCAATTTTTATAAAAAAAATTATATACGAATTTTATAAGTTTATAAAAAATATCTTTCTATCTAATTAACTCAAATAATATAGTTCTAGCTATAATTTTGTTATTAATTATAACTATAAATTTGTGAAGATGTAAAAATTTTAGTAAGATGTTTACAATATATGGGAAAAGAAAAGGTTAAACAACTAGTTTGCAAATAAGTTAAGATTGTTTGGTAAGAAAATGAATTCTAACTATTTCACTTTACTTTGAAATTTAGAAGTTCAAATATAAAAATTAAAAGTTTATGAACTAATTGCCATGGGGCCAAACCATAGGGGGTATATTCTAATTTAGCCCATTGATTTTGGTACTAGTACAACAAAAACCAGCTGCTTAAAACTAGTTTTGTAAACAATCCAATGGACTAAAAGTTTAAGATTGTTCATTTAATTTATTTTGAACACAAGTCATGCTTGATCTCATCACTTTAACGAGATTACTTATTTAAGTTTGATTCATTTTTTAATGAACAAGCTCCATCTTGTTCATGAACTACTTGATTAACTATTTTTTGCCCTTCATATATGTAGAAAACACTATGACTAAAATTTGTCACCCATTTACAAATTTATGCAATAATAAATAACTAAATTGCAATGAAATTATATTATTTAAGTCAATTTAATGGAATGACTTCTCGCTATGAATTTATAAAATCTAGATTCACCAATCTTGTATTATCATGAATTTCATATAATTTTTACAACAAAATATAATATTTATAGTTCTCAAATTACCTATAATAATTTGATGTTTTATGAATTCGTTTAGAAAAATAATATTTTACGTTTATGTAAATATATTTTTATACATGTATACATCTAAACATACAATATGTATATTTAAATTAGTCCTTATATACATAAGCTTGTTCATGAATATATTATTAAGTGTGAATTCAAATCATTTAATAGTTAAGTCTAAATTAAAGTCTGAATATAAACAAACATGTTTTCCGCATCGAGCCCCATGTTATTTATAAAGCGATCAATTTGTTAATGACCTAACTTAACCTTATAGCCAATTCTGATGTGATGATAGTTGCAAACACCACCCCCAACAACACACACCCCCCCCCCCCCCCCCCTTTTTTTTTGGGGGGGTGTGGGTGCGGGGGGGAGAGGAGAAGGGGGGTGTTACTCCATGACATATATTGCAAAGAAATTTTTAATCCATTAACATTCTCTTGACCGAATAAAAGATTCGTTCAAATCAGATGAAATAAGGCCTCAAATGATGAGTGGAAACTGAAAGACAGACATTACACTACTTGCTTTCCTACCAACAATCATTTACATCATGACTGACAATTGAATCCCCTTGGAGCAAACACTCAATCACACCTTTGCTGGGTTGAAATAATTTGTCGTCGCTTCCTCCATTCCACTCATTCACTTCACCAGGCTAAGAAGCAGAGAATAAAGCTCTTCATATCATTCCCCGCATTGTCCATCAAATAGCAACTCATACCATAAATGCCCAATAATAGCAACTGCAACTGTCAAGAGTGAGCTAAATCTCTTCTGCTTTGCCAGGGAAAAAGTATAAATATTCAAGTGCTCTTATTTACCAAAAAAATTGAACAATGTATTTGTATAGCCCTCTCTTCCATTCAACTCAATACTCTCTGGAACAACAAGCTGAAAGAAAATTTCTCAGCACCCCAAAAATGGACATCCCCACTTCTTGATCACTATAATTGGAGGAATCTCAAGGATTTGAATTCCCACCATCAGCACATTATGAATTTACATTGCACTGACTCAAGAACTGATCTTCTCGATTCAAATACTTCTTCCAGTAACCTCTATATTTTCGAATTCCCAGCTCGAGCCAAGGCTTCATGTTACCATTATAGTGCAAAACTGCAGCTTTTGAAATTGCTTGGATATCAATGCCATAGTCATATCCTAGCCCAGACAGTGTCCAAGTACCATCAAGGGCATAAATTAGGTCCTGAAAGCTTAGCAAGCTTGCATGCAATGCAACAGCTTCACTTGATCCCTCATGCATGGTCAGCTGCAGTTCATGTTGATTATGAAGGCAAAAAGTCAGAAAATTTATATTGCTCTGAGTATAGTAGCTTCAGCCACTGTTCTAATAATTATTTGTATAACAATTGAAAGGTTCAACGTTACTAATAAATAGAACATGCAGAAATAATACAGAATGACCAGTCCTTTTGCCAAATTTGTTGTAGCTTAGTGAAGCACAGCCTTTAAAAGAGATCAGTGGTGTCGAGGGTTTACCAGACCAATTAAAGAAAATTGAGGGCTATTGGCTTTTTTTCATTATTTATTTATATTTTTTTTAAGTCAAATTTATAGGATTGTCAAACCACAAATAGTTCCCAGCTTATTCAAAACGCCAAAATATGTAAGGTATAAATTCAGTGTCACTCACCTCATGCATCAACTTTCGGTAAGTTTCAGTAAGATCTAGCTCTCTCCACCTGTCCAGATCAATTACATTCAATCCAGACATCCAAGCACAAGATTTTTTATCATAACTGTTTTCACCCAAATATTTCTTCAGTTGACCCAACCTCAATGAGCAGAACTGCACAGCGCCATTAACTTTCCCTTCCATGTTGAGGCTCCATAGCGCTGACAAGTCTTGCTGCACAATAACATCATCCTCCAGAACCACAACTTTTGTCAAATTCTGGAATATTTCAGGGAGAAGATAGTGTGAGTGGGAAAAAATAGATATGTATTCTGTTCTAATAGGAGCCATTGGTGGACTATCAACATTGAGGAAGGAAACACGAAATTCCTCAGGCAGGGAAAGATACAATGGAGTTGCCTTGATATGGCTGTCCAGCTTAAGATGTTCAATGTTTAACACTTGAACTGTGGCTTCCTTGTAAGTATTTCTCAGAAACCATAGTTTCATTGCAAAGTAATTCTGCCCATCTGTAAGCACATGAAAAACCTGATTCCTGCTTTCCTGAAACATAGCAGGATAGTCAATCAGTTTTGCGAGTATACATGATGAAAATTTAAAAGTAAAATGTGCTCGGTAGAATGTCAGAAACATACTTTTGCATGCATAACAGTTGAGTTGATTACTACTGATGAAGCGAGAACGTTATTGGAGAATATGACATAGTGGTGCAACGTAGGATCTATATATTTTTCAGCCAAAGAGAGTTCCATGTCATTTAAAGGTGATCCAAAATATTCTACTGTCAATCTCATTGACAGGCAGTGAAGACTCTTTGGCATAGTCTGGACTGCAAGTTGGTAGAGGAAGGCACTCTGTTTCATGTGGAAGTTAGCTTCGTCCTCAGTCATATCATATATTTGTCTCAATTTCTTGTCAACGTTGTTGCAGTCCACAAGAAATGATTTGGCTTTGGCTATTGCAGCTTCCATCATCTGTAACTTCTTAGCAATCCTAATAAAACAATTTTGTTTTTAGTGTTGAACAAGCCATGTTAAAATTTCTTATATTAGAAATCTGCTGCACTTGCGGAAACAAATGATGAAAAGAATGAAAACTTCAATCACTATCTGCCAAAAGATCTAACAAGGTACTGCAGTGACAAGATATTTTACATCATATTAATCTCGAAGTCATAAAGATGCTTATCTAAAAGGTCTGACTATCCTCATCCCATAGCATTAGTAGGACACAGTTCCAAACAGAAGTTTTTGCATACGGATTCTCAGGCAAGTATTTTCGATTCTTACGTGCAACTGTCAGAGTATTTTAGATGTTACTTGTCATTGCAGCTTGACCAAAAACCAAAGCATTTCAAGGTCAGTACAGAAAATCTAAAAAAGTGCAAAAAAAAATAATGCTGCCACAATATGCTCAAGCATAGCATGAAACTGTCAGCAATATGTTTGAGAGGGATCTAAACAGCTTAAGGCTAACTAAGATAGTTTTACAAATTGTAGTGACCAAGCAATTATATATATATATATATATATATATAATAAATAAAAAAGGTTCAAGTAGAACTGGAAAAAAAAAGAGGATAAAAAAAAAAACAAATGAAGCTCAAAAGAACATTGTTGGGGTTGAGAATAGAGCATAACACAAAAGCAAATATAATCAGAGTGGGCTTAAAGGGCCTCATATACTTTGGAGTTGGATGTAACAGAACCCAAAAGTAAAACCAAAAGCATTGGCAGAAGTAGATCTAATATTATTAAAATAAAGAACATATGAGAAAGAATAAGCACTAATCAAATATGTTTCCACTAGAGTCTATATTTAACAAAAACCCAGAAAAGAAAAGACAAACATTTCCAAGGTCTTACAAGAACACAAAGTGAATCTAACAAAAGAAAACAACATGTGTCAAAAGGGGAAAAAAAATCATTAATACAACTTAGGAGCATGTTTAGGTAAATTTGATGTTTGCACTTAGAAAGTGGACTGCAGATATAAAAGAATCAATCTTCTTTCCATGCTGAAGCAATGATCATTGCTTTATTGGTTGCTATTGATGAAATATAAGGTAAACAATGAAAGGTCACCATCACTTACTGTGGTGGAAGATCACCATCTGTAGAACTTTCACTAAGAACACGCTCTAGTTCTTGAATATTTTGCTTCAATTCACGAGACAACTTGTCCTGTCTTGGAAGTTTTGCAATACTAGGATAGTATGCTCTAGCTACAAATAATTGGTCCTTCAATTTTTTCACCATAGAATCCTTCATATCTTCTCTGTGTTCTTTACGCCAAAGGCAATAACTACCAAATTTAAACTCACATAATTTTCCAACATCATGTACATCTTTTGTATATAAGGGGACTTCAATTGCAGCACCAACTTTAGTATTCTGTCACAGATTTCAAATTAATCAAGGAAGCCATGCATGCACCAGAAATTGATTAGCATGTTAACAGAAGTTTACAGAAAGAGTGATGCATTCTTACATTTGCACTGGGAGGTGATTGCAGAAAGACATGTGGAGGCACTGGAAAGCCTGTAGATAATTAACAATAGAAACAAGAAAATATTGAATTAACATCTTTTTAACAAGGAAGGTTTTTGAAAGCAACACTTCTAAGATAAGAAGTTCAAAAGAACCTTCTTTTGGCTGACTATCGTTCATGGAACCCCTACCAATGGTTTTATTCTTTGCTTCATTGGTAAAGTCCCTAAGAACATCCTGACACAGAATAGAAGATGACCAAAAAAATTATTTTAGATGCCTACATTACAGAACATAGATATCAATAAGCTTATATATCGACATTCTGGGATCAGATGAATGTCAATCTCTATTTTTTTTTTTTTTCAGTAAATGAATTGCAACACACTCCCATAAATGATAAGAACGCCTTAACAAATTACATAGGAGGAAAGAGAAAAAAATGAAAAAAAGAAAAAGAAATAATTACAGTACATCTGCCCCTGCACCTTAATGATTCTTATTATATCATTCAATGCTAGAAACTCAAAACACCCCCACCTCCAAAAAAAAAAATCAAAATTAAGAACAATTCCAGCAATGACTGGAATTCCCTCTTAGCAGTTGCGTCCATCCTACCACACCTTGAATGAATGTGGCTCATATAGATAAAAAGGCCTTTGTATGTCATTCAAGCATATCCCCAGATCAGAATTAGAACCTTTCAGGACTAATGTTAATGTATGTAGCTTATGACATCAAAAGCAATATTCATCTTTGTAAAAATGTGTACATTTCAGATTAAGGTAAGGAAAAACAAACATTACACAAACTCCAATCTTATCAGACAATGAATAAAAGTAGAAGTAGGCCAGTTGCAATCTAACGATTCAAACTACAAGCTTTATGTCTGACAATTTTCTAAGCATAATGATACCACTTTCAACGATTTAACAGCGAAAGAAGTTAAGTATTGACCATCAGAGCATTATGCATGAACCTTTGGAAGAGTAGGTCCCAATTTTCTAATAAGTTCACGTACATGGATAGATTGATCCCCCTGTTAAAAATCAAAGCATGTATTATGATATAGAAAAGGAATTCCTTCAATTTTGTAAGAGTAGAAAATAGAAAATTTTCATAAACAAGTTTTTAGGAAGGAACTTGTACAGCATCCAAATGAAATCTGCAAGTAAGTGCTAGTATGGCCTAATGGTGTGAATAAGATGCATTACCTCAGACTCGTTCCAGGTGTTTCTGACATGGTAGTGGTCAAATTCTCCAAAACCACTCTGATTTGCATGAGAGAGAGAGAGAGAGAGAGAGAGAGAGAGTCAACAACATTGCCAAAAAGAATTGAAAGCACAAAAAAAAAAAAAAAAAAAAATTTGAAACCCTATGGCGAAGTACTTACTGAAGCTGAAGTTTGTTGGTCAGACAAATATCCTGCAGCAGATGCGAAAATGTTTTATAAAATGTAGTAATGCGATGGAGCAAAAACAAAGAGCATGATCATGCTAAGTCAGTATCATCCATAATGATAATAATAGATAATGAGAGATCTGGGACTAATTAAGATTGTTAAGCTAATATAATTAATAAAGTTAGACTTCCCCGAATCTAGCAAATTGAAAAAGAAATCTGGATCGATCTAAAAAAGAAATGGACAAAGGAGAGAGTGTGATTGTGCCCTAAATTAATCAGGAGGGAGATATATATATATATATATATATATATACACACACACATAGAAGAAGAAGAAGAAGAAGAAGAAGAAGAAGAAGAAGAGGAAACAGATCTAAATTAAAAAACAGAAGAAGTTAGATTGAGCAAAGCAAAAGCAGAGTAGAGAGTACCCAGAGGCGCAGGGCGAAAGCCATTGTGAAGGCCTAGCAAAAAGGCAAGAGGAACCAGCATGGAGAGGATAACGAGTCCCAGCACTCCAATGACAAGCCCTCTCCATCGCCTTTGGCTTTTCAACCCTAATCCTAATCCACCGCCACCGCCACCGCCACCCCCACCGCCACCCCAGCCACCCCCGCCCTTCATTTTCTCTTTTTTTCCCAAGAAGCAACCACCGGGTCCGTGTGTGTAGAATCTGTGTTTATTAATATTGGAACAATTTCAACCAGGTCCAGGACCAACCTCCTCCGCCACCAATTTACCGCCAATACTCGTCTCATCACCCACTAAAACCACTCTTCTTTTCCTTCCTTTCCCTCTGCTCTTTTTTTAGTTTTTATTTTAGTTCTCACTTTGCTACAAATGCAATTGCAAATGCAAACGCATCACCTTTTGAGTATTTTACTTTGGGTGAAATCCACTTTTGTACGTCTTTCTAATTAGATTTATTTTACCGCAAATGGCGTATATCATTGTTATCACCCAATTTATAATTTATAATTTTTTTTTTTTTTTGAAATACATGAGCTTTTTTTTTTTTTTTTTTTTTTTTTTGAGATTTTGGGAAAGGTAGGATCAATCAATACGGGAGTTTGCATTCCAACATTTGAGCTCAAAGCAAAAACCATTTTCAACCTTTGAGCCCAAACCTCTTGCATTTAGGCCCAAACCCATGCCTCAAACAAGCCCAAGCTGAAAATCAAACTAAATTCACCTAAGCCCAACCTGTGGACCCATCAGCACATAAATTTGCAAAATTAAACATTGACCCCAAACTTTTCCAAAATTATAACCTGACTCCACAGTTTTCTTGAAATCACATTTTCAGCCCCATAATTTTCTAAATTACAAATTGGCCCCTGAAATTTCCAAAATTATAATTTGACCCCACAAATTTCATGAAATTACAAAGTGACCTTTATAAATTCCAAAATTGCACAAGGGCCCTTGAGGTCACAAAAATAATTGAATTGTCAAATGACTATGTTTTCACATTCTATAGGAACTTACTCATTTTGTATTCCTTGTTATTTCTTTGTCTTTTGCATGGGGTAAAATACTTGGGAAAAATAATTGCTCTTGGTATGCTATGCTATGCAATGAGGTAAGTCTCCTAAAATTTATCAAGTCATTTACCTTTGAATTAATGCCATGCAATCACATGTTTAGCTATGACTTTCAATTTTTCCTTCCAAAATAAGTTGCTTACATGCCATGTATTCACTTTTAAGAGTCACCACCATTAACACAAATCTTTTCTACAAATTACCTATCAACCCCAAAACATTTCTAATATTGTCTTTCAACACCAAAACTTTAAAAATTATCTTTTGACCCTAAAAATTTTAAAAATCACATTTTGATCCTCAAATTTTCTCAAAAGTATTTTTAGACCCTAAAATATATATAACAAAAAACAAATTGCACAAAGGCCTTTAAGGTCACAAAAAATGATTTTTCTTTATTCACCAAAACAAAAGGTTTTCCTTCGAAGATAATAAAATTGTAAAATGACATTGTTTTTTCATTTTAAAAACATTTAATCCTTTGTGTTTTTGTTATTTTTTTGTGTCCTTTTGCATGAGAAAAAATATCATGGAAAAAAGAGTTGCACTTGGTGTTGATATTGTATTTTGTCTAAATTTCGATAGAAGTTTTAGCCTAAAAATGAAGGATGTAATGATTTTACTAGTTAGACCTAATTTTTTTTTTTTTTTTGATTTTCATCAATTTTTATGTGATTGACTAAACTTAATTAAGCTTTGATTAGCCAAAACAAGATTTTGAAGTTCAGCAACACAAGCTAGAGAGTGCAAGACACTTGACCAGAATGCGAGACAGAGGAGAATTTAGAGATAGAGTGAATCGTGAATCGCTGTTAGCTTGAAAGAGAGAGAGAGGTGGTGGCCGCGTAAAAGTGAGAAAGAAATAAAGGATGGCGGGGAGGGAAAGTGGGTGGACAGCGAGAGAGAAAGACAGAGGGGAGTGAAGAAAGAGAAATAGAGCATACCGACGATTGGCGACCAAGGATCGACAACAGCGCCATTACGGTAGCGTGATGGGTGGTGACAAAGGGACTTGAGAGAGAGAGAGAGAGAGAGAGAGAGGTTTACAAAGGGGTTTACACAATCTGGAATATGTTATTTTAGACTAAATTACATTAATGGTCCTTACCTGTCAATTTGGTCCTTCCTAACTTTTTGTACTATGCCAATTTGGTCTATTTGGTCCTTCCTATTAACTATTAAGTGTGGGACAGAAATTGCTAACGTGTCTAATAGACTGAATAAAAAAATTTGCTACTTTTTGGTAAAATTTACAAAACAATATTTTATATATTATTACATGGTTCTTTAGATTATTTGGTAATTAGGTGGGAGTAATGACAATTTAGTTAAATAGATAATAAATGGCTAAATGGGTGTTTAGTACCCAATTATGTGCATAAACTATACATTTTTTTGAAAAATGTTTACATTGACTTTGCAATGGCAGTTGGGTGAGTTTGGACAGGCCGGTGTATTTTCAACAAATATAATTTTCAAAGAATGTACACAATTGTGTATTCAACATACATTTTTGTGAAAATACACCGACCCATCCTAGCCCACCCAATTGCTACCACAAATTCAATGTACACATTATTCAAAAAAATGTATACGATTGTGCACATAATTACCTATTTAACCAAACTGTCATTATCCATACAATTGTATGTTTACAATGAACATAATTTTCAAGAAATGTTCACAATTATGTACCTTTAACATACACAACTTTTAAAGATTGTACACCATTATGTACATTAAACATACACTCTTTTTAAAAGAATGTACATAATTTTATACATTTTTTGTACATATTTTTAAAAGAATGTATACACTTATCTATACTTAACCTAGACATTTTTTAATACATATAATTAATTGTTAAATGTACATAATTGTTCAACGGACATAATTTTTCAATGATTACTTTTTTTTTTTTTTTTTTGAGTGAGAGTTTTAGTGATTACATTCAATGTACACAATTTTTAAAGAATGCACACAATTGTATACATTCAATGCACACATTTTTAGGGTTTAGGGTTATATAGGCTTCGACAATAACATAAACGTATAAATAAGATAGCCAACATTGTCACACTTATATAATTCTGTTCCAACTCAGCAGAACAAAACAAAGGCTAATTTAAACCAAGTAAGAGCAAGAAATACCTGCCAAGCCCAAACCCATATACAGCTTAATCATCATGTTTTTCACCAACAAGAAAAAAATTTCACCAAAACAAGAAATACCCACATGCTATTTCACCCAATCACATCCAAAAACTTAAAAATCAAACATCAAAAAACAGAAACTATTATTAAAAAGCAAATCTTAGGATTGATTTAAAAATTTTATTTACTAGTCATGCTATCTAGTTTTTAAAATTTGATTTGCTTCTCAAGAAGAAAAAAGAATTGATTTGGAATATGACAAAATGAAAGTGTCATTGACATTAGTGCTATCCATGGGTCAGGTCGGATCGAGTTTGGAGTTGACCCGCAACTGACCCAATTGAATCAGGTGAACAAAAAATAGACCAGCAGCCGACCGAACATTCGAGTCAGAACCGATGGCTTGGGTCATCGGTTAAGCAGGTCGGAGTCATCGGATGATTTCAGGTTTGAAATAACAACTCAGAAGAAATCAAAAACAAGAAAAACACAGATCACAACCATAATCCAAAGCTAGAGAAATCAATAACACAACACCATATTTGAGACTAAAACCAAATAACACAAAAAATAAACAAAACCCAGATTTGAGACTAAAACCAAATAGTACCAAAAATACTACAAACCCAGATCTAAGACTAATACGAAGAGAGAGAAAGAGGAGATATAAGACTCTACCAGCACAAGCCACATAACGACCACTCCCTCTCCCACCATCACTACATCCATCACTAGATCAATACAACCACCATCAAATTTCACAAGATTAGAGCCTCAGAGGAGATTTAAAGTAGATTAGAGGATGATTTACAGCAAAGATCAGATTGCACAAGATCAGTACATCCACCAATGGTGGGGCATGAGAGTGACTCAACCTAGGACAGTGGCAATTGGGAAAGTTGACGACGACGGCTAAGGTTAGTGATTGTGAGAGAGATGAGAGAGTGTGAAAAAAGAATCTGAAGTTTTGGCATCAGACCCTTCTAGTATTAGGCATGAATAATGATGGAAACCAGCGTGATTTCCTTTTAAATTTATGGGCAGTCAAGTTGGTTTTTCTGGGTCAAGAAGTGTGAGACCCGAACCCAAACCGAAAACAATATAGAATTTGTACAGCATGAAACAATTTAGAATTGAGAGGAACCCGTTAACAATCGCATTTTCCATCTACTAATTGGTAAAGGACAAGGTTCTATTACCTAGTTGATGCCAGCTGGCCCATAAGAACAAGAAAGTACGAGTACAAAGATGAGAATATTTGTGTTCTTGCATGTTCATGCCCACGAATCAATCTCTATATAAGGATATGGGGGACAATATATATCTTAACACCCATAACAGGCAGAGATAGTAGGATTAGCAAAGACCATTGAAAAAATAACTTAATCCAATGATAGTATTGATTTTATTTTTCAATGTAAACTTGGCAACATAGCCAACTTATCAACTTGATCCTTCATAAACGCTTACTCTTGAATTGTGAAGTTGTGCAACTATGTTCCCATAAATAGGTCAATAATAGAACATGACGAATTTTAAGCTAATTTATCTTTACATTTGAGTGAAACTACAAATAAGACGATCCAGTTTTTCGTGCTTGTGCTCGATCTTGGTAATAGTTAGTATATAAGATGCGTGATCAAATGGTGCAATGATCTTTCAAGACTTGACTAGCAAGATCTAGTGCTCCACTTTTTTTGTAAATCAAATGCAGATTGTAAGCTGCTTCTTTGCGAAGGTCACAATACCCTAGTTTTTACCCTAGTATCTAATTTTCAACAATGTCTAGATTCTCACAAGGAAGCTTTGGAATGGGGTAATCTTTCTCCTAAATTGCAAGCACATCTTCATAATATGATGATGCAAGAGTTACAAGGCCAACATGATGATATGCTCGGGCTATGTTATATAATGCTTCCTGCATGAAGTTTTTAACAGCACAGTTATAACATACTATTGTATAAGTGTGTGTGTGTGTGTGTGTGTGTGTGTGTGTGTGTGTGTGTGTGTGTGTGGATTAATATTCTTGAAGGTAAGAGTGTGTTTCTACCAAAAGCATGCATATAAACTAGAAACAAGACAAAAGCACAAAATGATAACCAGATTGAACCTGACTATTTTCACAAAGCCGTAAGTTGTAGAGGAAAGCCAAGCCTTGTGCAAGACACTAATGCTTGTTTTGAAGTCTGAATCTAAGTGCTAAATTAATGAAGGCAGTTCCTGCATAAAAAATAACAGGTCATGCTTCATGTACACGTAGACTAAAAATATAAAAATGCATTTATATGTAGCACTCAAGAAATTAAATAGAAATAAAGGGTCTCATCGACACAGAGATTAATCAAGGGATTATCTGGCAACCATTTATATGCTTCAAGGTATTAGCATGTTGATGATTGCTAGCCATGGTAAATTGATGTGCATAAATGATAATGGGTGGTACACAATCTAGGAGTTTACTTAGCATACCACGAAGAAACTTAAAATGCCTTGAATCCTGATTTTCCACTCTATAATACATTAAGAAAGTCCATCAAAGATGACCTAGAGTTGAAGAATTTATGAAGAATATATAAAAACACCATGGTCCTAACCAAAATTTCTATTCCTAATTAAAAAAAAAATTATTTCCAATCCTTCCAATTACAAACAGCACCCCCTCCTCCCCTACCCCCAAAAACAAAAAGGTCGAAAGGCTAGGCAATGAGATAAATGAGAATGTCAACAAGGTTCAGTAGCAAAGGATCATGGTTGTAGTTTTTTAGTTACATCTGACCAGGGGCGAACCTAGGATTTAAAGCAAGGGGGGCCGAAGTATAAGAAAAAAAAAAACCAAATAGGCATCCATATAGTATTAATAAATTATCAACCAAGATAAATACACAAAAATCATTATTTCTTAATACATTAAGATGCAATCATCTATCAACAACGACAAAAAAATACAAAATAATATTGTTTCTTAAGAGCATCAACTATTGCAAAAAAAAAAAAAAATTATTTCGCTACTTTAATATAGCATTTGAAATGTCTCATATAGTAGCGTTTTTGGTATTTGATGTTCTAAATACTAAATATTTAGCATTTAGAACACTTGAAGCTAGTACTCTAATTCTGGGCTAATTAGGATTTTTTTTTTTTTTTTTGGTTTAGTTTTTGAGTTGAGTAGTTGCTAGTTGGGTTAGGTTAATTAAAAAGGAGGGGGTCTAAGTTTTTTTTTTTGAAGAGGGAAGCATAACTCTAGAAATAAAAAAATTATAGCCAACAAAGAAAATTTTCTTTTTTTTCTTTGGGCCAGAGGGCTCGGGCCCTCTTGCCCCCCCCCCCCCCCCTTAAGTCTATCCATGCATGTGATATACTTTAGCATACTAACAATATCACATGCATTAACGAATCAAACAAATGAAGTACATACCAACAAGAAATCAACACCAAACCACCAAATAATTTATATTTGCCAAATAGTAACAATATTCACAAACCCATAACCTAAAAGAACAAGGTATCCAAAAACCAAGTAATGAAATGCCATAATAACAATTAGTAAGAGTTAACTAAAATAGTCATGGCATGCGGTAAACAAAATATGCTTTCTAAGAAAATGAGTTTAGAGCAAGAATTTGTGTTTTATGAGCTTATGTGGTTGATTACTTTCCTAAATAAGCTAGAAATGGAGGTTCAGTCGCTTTTGAATTGGCATTGTGATAGTAAGGTAGCATTTGCTATAACTTACAATCCGACTTTGCATATAAAGTAAAACAAATAGAATGAGTATCATTAAGGGCCCAAAGCCTGAGACCATTCAAACAATGTTCTAGTATATGATAGCTTTAATTTCACCAAAGTTTTTTCATCTTCAAAACTAACAAAAAAGTGTTTCCAAACCAAACAAATGATTCATAATCCATTGTATCCCAATGCCAAGAAGATGAAATTTTATAATGCATATGCAATAACAAATGATCCATAATCTCACCACTTCTACTACACATGCAACATCAGTCTACCATAGCCATTGCTCTCTTTACTTTATTTGGAGTATCTTGGGTTATGCCAAAGATTGTAGCTTAGACGCTAAAGCTGTTGGGAAGGGAGAGTTCATTGTCACAAATCTAGCTCTAAAGAGTGAAGTGAGAAAATTATGGATTCTAGATTGGTGTTACATGTGTAAATGCAGTGGGGAATCAATAGATAATCTTTTATTGCATTGTTATATTGCATTCCAGCTTTGGTCTATGGTATTCACATTGTTTAGTCTCTATTGGGTAATGCCGAAGTGTGTGGTTGACCTTCTAGCATGTTAGTAAGGGAAGTTTGGTTGTTATCGCAACAATATTCCCTAGATGGCTATCCCTCCTTGTTTGATGTGGTGCATTTGGTGGGAGCAAAACTGTAATGTCCCAGTCACAGAAAGAAAAAAAGAGAAAAAAAAAAAAAAAAGGTCAGATATTTTAAGTGTCCCACATGCTCTCACCTACCCACCATTCTCCACCACTCATTTTCACACTATCCATTTTCTCTCTTTTGGCCGGTCAACAAGGGTCCTCTACTATTGTTTTCTTTTTCATCTTCTCACAAATACAAACTCTCATCTCACACTCCCTCACACTCTCCCAGCAGTACCTCGTTGCCACCATCTCTATCATCATTTTTCCGACAATGTCACCGGAAAATCTTTAGGAACCTCTAAGCATCTTCATCTTTTATTTGAGGTAAAATTTCTAATCCTTTTAGTGAGTTTTATATTTTGCTTGAGGTTTTATCTAAGCTTTAATAATGATACCCATGTGATTTATGAGCATTGAAAGTGATATTTATGTATTTATATGTATGGGTTTTGTATTGGTGGAACTATTTGATG
This sequence comes from Lithocarpus polystachyus, assembly GCA_033629205.1. Taxonomy (NCBI): domain Eukaryota; kingdom Viridiplantae; phylum Streptophyta; class Magnoliopsida; order Fagales; family Fagaceae; genus Lithocarpus; species Lithocarpus polystachyus. The sequence continues at coordinate 34,933,184 of CM066168.1, read as the reverse complement.
AGTGGGTTTATGGTTTATGTTAATGATGACTATCTAAGGTTTATTTATGGTGGAAATTTAGGAGTTTTGAGTTATAACATGTGATGGTTGGTAAATCTAATTTTTTCATTGCTATTGGGTTTATTTGGAATTAGTTGAAGTTCTAAATTTCTTGTCTTGGAGGATATTTTGATTTTGCTTACATGGGTCTCTTGATGATGTTGTGTAAATTTTATGAAAGCTAGTCATAATGTTGGAGATGATATTGAATGTGTTAACTTTATAAATTGGAGTCTATGCCTTGTGAATTAATTTGTTGAGAAACTTTGGAAGAGGAATATGTTATTGGGTTTATTTGGAATTAGTTGAAGTTCTAAATTTCTTGTCTTGGAGGATATTTTGATTTTGCTTACATGGGTCTCTTGATGATGTTGTGTAAATTTTATGAAAGCTAGTCATAATGTTGGAGATGATATTGAATGTGTTAACTTTATAAATTGGAGTCTATGCCTTGTGAATTAATTTGTTGAGAAACTTTGGAAGAGGAATATGTTATTGATGAGGTTAAATACTAGGCTTGCCTAATTAAGTGCTTATTTGGAAATTCCTAAATTATAGCTAGATACAATTTTAAGCTTTATGCTTATCGTGTTAGGTTTGCTTGATATTGTTGAGGTTCTACCTAATCTCTTTTGGAGCTTGAAGAATTAGGCTTTTGCGGATTGCAAGGTAAGTAGTTTTTTAATGGAATTTTTGAAAAATAACCATGTTACATAAATGTTTTTGGGTTAGACACGCTTTTGGAAACTATGTTTTCCTAAAAATTATTGTGTCGTAACCTTAATATATATATATATATATATATATGATTATATATGAAAATACATCATATATGGTATTACATTTGGGAAAATGCATGAATTGTTGATATGAAAAAAAATGAGCATCTTTTATTTAATCTTTGATAAGAAAATTATGGATTTTATGGTATATTATAAAATTTAAAGATAGATATCTTGTCTTGTTATGTGGGAAATTGATAGAAAATCTCTTGACAAGAATGAAGTTGAAAACCTTACAAACTTTGTGGAAGTTAGATTGTTTAAGGCTTTTCTGAAATTACCTAGATATAAACTATGTGTTTCAAAGTAATTTAACCTGTGAGCCTTATGTGGTTTTAACACCATGCCATGTGTGATTTCCCAGTGATCACCAGATTTGGTTTTCGTAGTCTTTGTGACAACGGAATCAAATCTAGGTCAGCCCTTTCACTTTGGATGACGCGTTCTTCCCTGCTGCCCATGGGGGAAGAAGTTCCTTGATTGTGTATGGGTGAGACTGCTGCCCATGGGGCCAAGAGACCACATGCAAAAGAGGTCCTATTTGACGCGCTCTCTCTGCTGACCATGAGGGGAGAGAAAAACCTTTAGGGTATGGGTGAGGCTGCTATCCATGGGGCTAAGAGTCTGTATACTAGAGAGGACAATGTCACACCAGTTATGAATGGATGAATCCCCTAATCGGTCTATGTGGTAGTGTGGTATATTTGTAGCAATTTACCTTATGTTAGATATTATGGTTTTGGAAATTATATTGTTGGTTCTCACAAATTATAGTATATAATTTCAAGGTATTTACTTTGAGAAACTTTATATTTCATTATTTAATCATTCTTGTCATATTATTATTATTGAAGATGAAACTTGCATTTTTCCCACCCCCATTAATTATGCTACTTACTGAGTGTTAGCTCGACCCACCCTCTAACAGTTTTTCAGATTTATTAGCTATACCTTGAGTATGAAGTTTACTTCTTTGGTGATGATTAGAGTGCTATGTTAAATTTGGAGACTCTTATTGTAAATGGTTGGTGACTCGAACTTGCTATGTTTAACTAGACCTTAATTAATTCTATTGGAGGTGGGTCGCTTGAGGTTTGTTAGCCTTTGGCGTGGTAGGCCTAGACTCAATGTTAAGGTCCTTATCCTTGATAAGATTGTGACTTTGTGTAATTTAATCAGAGTTTTGTAATATATTCATGTATTATGTGGAAGCACATGATTTTTAGTCATTGTTCGTAAATATGTTATAGAGCTCTGACTTGTAATGTGGAGATTTTAGTATGGTTGTATATTATTATCCTTTGGAAAAGAAAGGAAAATAAAGATCTCCTATAGTTTGATTTGCCAAAAAGGAAAAATCTACAGGTACCCTTGGGATGTATTTCTCATGCTTTGGACCCTTTTGGGTTTGGGGCGTGACAAGAACAATTGGCGTTTTGAGGATTCTGAAAGGACAGTAATCAATCTAAAACTCTCATTAATTTTAGCTTTGACTTACGTTGTGATAGCCTTCCCAGATGTAACTATTAGTTAGTTTATTTCCCTGTAGTTAAAGATTATAAATAGGCTTGTTATGTAAAAGTAGAATCAATTTTTTTTTTATGTAACTTAATTTAGTTTCGGACTTGGATAGAAGAAACTTTGTTTCTCCAGCTTTTCTATATAATTCCAGCTTTGATTCTTAACTCTAAGGCAAATCTAGTTCAGGTTCTTAGTTATTTGATCTTGATTTCCATCATTTGGTATCAGAGCAAAGATTTGGTCCTCTTTTTCCCTACTAATTTGACCATTTAAGCCCTAGATTTCCTTGTTTTTTTTTTCTCTCTCCATTCAAGATCCTAGAATTTAGATCTAGGTTCCTTATGCCAATCAAATCTATGTTGCTATTGCAAAATATCATAGATTTAATCACTTGTGCTGCTGCTGCTATTTACAATTTTTCAAAGATTGTGAAGCTTCTAATGGCCCAAAGAAGGAGTGGAAGAAAAGGAGGAATAAGGGGGAATCAAATAGATGTTGGGGAAGGAATTGAAGCCAATCCTCCGGTGGGGAGGAATGGTGGACAGAATCAAAATATAAAGAGAGGAGATGAGATTGCTGAATTAAGGAGACAAGTTGCATCACTTGCAGAGGTGGTACAGTGTATGCAGCCACCTCATGAGGTTACTAATGCGTCCAATGATTCTCATTCTCATTTTGAGAATCCTTTTGGAGTTCCTCCAAGGGGGTAGGCCTTATGTGGAAAGAAATGAGCCAAGGCTTGACTACCACTTCAAGATTGAAATTCCATAATTTCAAGAGAGTCTCAAACCTAAAGAATTTTTAGATTTGCTTAACATCGTTGAGAGGGTGTTTGATTATTATGAAGTTATGGATGAAAATAAAGTGAAGCTAATTGCTATTCGCCTTAAGGGGAGAGCTTCTGATTGGGGGTACTCGCTCATTTGACTCCTAAGAAACATGGTTCTCGGAGGATGTGTGGATAGTAGAGCTATCAAAAAGATCACAATCATGTATTGTTTTCCAATTCCCAGATTGGATGACATGCTAGATTATTTGGCGGGTTCGAAGGTGTTTTCCAAGATCGATTTGCAAAGTGGGTATCATCAAATTAAAATTCGCCCGGGAGATAAATGGAAGACGGCCTTCAAGACGCATCATGGATTATTTGAATGGCTTGTTATGCCATTTGGTTTGACAAATACACCTAACACTTTCACAAGGGTAATGACACAAATATTGCAACCGTTATTAGGGATTTGTGTTGTGGTGTATTTTGATGATATTTTGGTGTATTTGGAGGATCACTTGGTGCATTTACAGCTTGTGCTTGACATCTTGAGGAGAGAAAGGCTATATGGTAACATGAAGAAATGTAGCTTTGGGATGGATCAAGTGGTGATCTTGGGGCATGTTGTGTCTTCCAAAGGAGTGATCATGGATGAAAACAAGAATAAGGAAATTGATGATTGGCCTACACCTTCTAGTGTGCATGAGGTCAGGAGTTTCCATGGCCTTGCTACCTTCTATAGAAGGTTTATTATTAGCAAGTTCACCATTGCAGCACCTCTCACCAATTGTCTCAAACAAAAGTCTTTTGTTTGGACTAACGAAACCCAAGAAAGTTTTCAACTTTTGAAGAGGAAGTTAACCGAAGCTCCTATCTTTGCCTTGCCTAATTCTAATAAAATTTCTTACTTACCTATCAAAAAAAAGGTCATAGCTCCGTATTAATTTAGCAGTGAAGTTAGATCCAAAATTTTGAGGTCGGCTATAGATCCTCACCAAAGTAATGAGGGTTGATCAAATGTATTCTTCTTCATCATTCTATCATATATCTAAAAAATCATATTGTCACTTTGGCATAACCCCTCTTATTCCAAAAACCACAAAAATAGCAGGTACTCCATATAAATTTGGCAGTGAAGTAACAAACGATCTACAATCTCACCATTTTTAGTACACATACAACACCAATCCACAATACATTGAAACTTTTCTTTTTTCCCCCTCAAAGCCCAACAAAATATCCTTTCTCTAGAGTTTGAACTTGTCTCTTAAGAGTGGTAGTGCGCGGTTCGTCTCCTTGAACATTGTTGGTGGTCACCATCGAGCAAGTAAGTACCATGCAACTTTTGTTTGGGAAGCGGTGGTATGGCTTACAAACGAAGTTTCCCACAGATGGGGCCAACTGATGATACCGAAGATCGTCAGTAAGTCACACAGTCCTCACGTGCTCGAAACAACACCTGTGAGACAAAAACAAAGAAGACCTTGTAGAGAGTACCGGTGTAGTATCGGTCAAACACCCTCCAAAGGTCAAGTTAGAAAACTTTCACAACCCTAGAGTGCCAAAGCTTAGGTAAATTATGCGTACCTTGATTTGTGAAGGCATTGGGGTTTTTATAGTAGTGTAGAGTTGACATCCGTTCCTTGGTGGAAAGGGTCTTTCCTTGTAAGGAAGATATTTATTAATACGCGTATCTTGCGGGATCTTTTCCTTATAGGAATCCTCTTAATTGGGGTTAATTGTAGGGCCCAAGATGTTTCCTTATATACTAATACGTGGAGGCTAAGCGAGGCCTTATCAGGCCCGTCAAGGGTTTCTTTATCCCCGTCAGCTTCCTTCTGTCAGCTACCTATGTCGTCTAGGCATTCTGATCGTCCCATACAGGTGCCGTGATCTTAAGGTGGAGTCATCGACCTTGAGGCGGTGTCATCTATACTTCCGAATGTACAAGCGAGGCTAACGAGTTCATTGGGACCGTTGGCCTCATCTTACGTAAACAAGTTTATCATCATTTTTATAATTATCCTTATCAGTACCTTTACACTAACATCTAACTGAAGAAAGGTTTATTAGGACCAATGTTGCAAGCATCTGAAATACAATGGGATCTTCACCAAGAAAATAAAAGAAAAGAAAAATGGAAATCGTACCTCTCACTCGTTTGAAAAAAAATACATTTAGTGTAATAAATAGAGATGTAAATAAACCAAGCCTTGGAGTACTGAATGTTCAAACTTAGTTTCAGCTTGAACCAAGCATACAAATAAAGGTGTGCAGCCAACTCGTGGATCCACTAGAACCGATACTGGATCCAGCCCAACCCATCGAGTTAAGTCGGTTTTGGCCAATAATTGCTATTAGCCTATTACCATTTACTTCAGGGTTGTCGTACAACGTAAGTGCATCATCAAATGAAAATTTTTGACGTAGGTTATACATTTAGCAATTATACATTTTTTTACCCCAAAAAAAAAAAAAAATCCCTTTTAGCTCTATGCTGGTTAAAATGCTCCAGTAAAGTTTTCTGGACTAGAATATAATGTTGGCATATCATGACACCACCATAGATCACGATGAATGCTAACATGTAGAAAAGCCTAGGAGGAAAATATTGGTTGCGAAAAGTACTACTTTTGACATGTATAAATGTATAATTATTGGAGTACTTCAAAGACACTGTCTGTATTTCAATCACAGAACAGAATGTAATAATTTGCATGGTTCACTCGACAAGCACTAAATCCATGGACATTATGGAGATTAAAAATCTTAAGCAAAATCTACTCAGTCGGATACTGCACAAAGAAAAATACATATGAGCCACATCAAGAGTTAACCCACTGTCTGTGTCCACAAGAGAAACCATGCTAACTTGAAGCTTGTCTCACAATCATGGGTGCCAATCTATCATAGAAGTCAGTCCCTTATGCTCATTTACCCTGTTATATATTACAATTCTTCATTTTTACATGTTGACATCTTTCCTAATTTGACCTGCCAGTTCTCTGCCTGTGACATTTATATTTCCTTTTGCTAGAACAACAAGCTTAAACCATGTCATAAAATGTTTATTCCTTTACAATTAACATGATTCAGGTTCTCAACAAAATGATTTGGACTTTCTATGTAAAACCGCCATCACTCCCAACCATAGCACAATATACAAAGCAAAAAATAGGACACTCGTCCTACCCTAAACAAAATTTTCTTACAAACGAAGTTTTTGGCATCTGAAAGAAAACAACAGACGCCTAACTAAGTCCAAGAACCTGCTTATGAGTACTAAAAGCATGACCAAAATATCAATTGCCATTTCAATTAGTCCTCATCCATCCCTGCAGGCTGATCTCTCTTTGGGCCACCTGCTGGTTTTGCCATTATAATCTGTGACATAAAAAGGGATGGTATAATTAATAAAACTCATGTGAAAAGAAAAATTACCAAAGTAACTGAGATTCAGTTCCATATGTGTTATAATTAATCCGGTGATCTAAATCCTATTGTAATTAACAATATAAGCCAGCAAAAAGTGCACTCTCCAAATTAGAAGTTTCATATATGTGCACTCTTCTAATTAGCCCAGTTATTTTATGCCAAATTCCATGCGTGCTAATAAGTTCGAGAGGTTACATAGGCATATTTCTGTAGGGTGGTGTACGGGACAACGTGAAATACCACTTGGTGGTTTGTTCCCAAATTCAATATTGACGTTTGGGTATTAGGAAGCTTGGTACTTTAAACCCAGCTTTCTTGGGAAAACGGGTTTTGCATTATGCTATATAAAGGGATCTTTTGAAGAGGATTGCTGGAGCAAAATATTGAGAGATGGGGCCACTGGTGTTATGCTGAGGTTAGGGGTGCTCATGGAGTGAGTCTAGAAGCACATTAAGAGTGGTCGGAAATCTCTTCAAGCATATGAAATTTTCTATTCCAGATTTCTATTTTGTTTTGGCATAAAATTATGAAAAAGGCATTTAAGCTATATGAGAAAATAAAAAAGGCATTATGGTTTATAAACTTTGGAGAGTTGTTACAGTTACAGAAATCCAAACCAAGTGATATTTGACAGTTCAAGCAAAAAACTTATTTCCTTGATAAATAGAAAAAAGATTTGCATAATATGCTAGTTAAAAACCTGGTCCACCCGCAGTACAGTGCAAGCAGCATCTGCAGCATATTTGAGAGCAAAGAACCTGTACAAAAGCCAAAAAAATAAAAATAAAAAAATAAAAAAGCAATTGTGCTTGTAAATACAAAAAGTGAATGCCTGTAAAAAAAAGAAACACGATGATTCCAACTTTAAATCATCGCAAAACAATGCTACACCAATTTCTTAAGGTTCCATTTTTTGGAGGGGAAATTTTATAAGACTACTTGGTTATCATAGAAAATTAAAGTCTTTACTAGTTGCTGTAATATGACAGCAACCATGCCTAAGTCCATTCTCCACTTATAAGTTCAATTTCCATATCTTCTTATAATTTTGATTATGTAGAAGTACTCAGCCTCAAGAATCTGAAGTTCCAAAACTCTTTGCTAAAATTTTTTTTATAAAAAGAGTAGGATTTTTATAAAAAGAAACGACTGAAATGCACCCACAGAAGCTTTTCTTGCGTGAGAATGACAATATGACATGTAACACCAAGTTGAGAAGAATCTTACAATTTTTTTTTTTTTTGGGATAGAAAAAATAATTTTTTTAGTAAGAGACTACTTTGTGAGCAAAGGACATGAAGAAGCCAGAAGAATCTTATATGGTTCCGAAGGTCAAGTGCTTAGGAGTCTACAATAGAACAGTTTTCAATTTGGCCTTGCTTAGGAGTCTACAGTAAAAAAGCTTTTAATTTGGTCATTTATATCACACGTAGAGGCTAGTTTTAAATTAAAACATATGTGATTTTTTATAACTCCAATAAAACTAAGGGTATTTTGATGATTGAGCCAAGCCTACAACTTTCTATGAGTATCTTAAGTGTCTTGGAAAAAATTTATATGTCCAAGTTAGTTTTTTATTGTGTTTTTATCAGCTGTTTAGTTTACAAGTCAATTCAAGAGTTATACTGCTAGCACTCATTTAAAAAAAAAATTGAGAGAGAAAGTTATAGTGCTGGTAGGACAAGGAAAACTCTCCTCTCTTTCTCTCTCTCACACACAAACACACCATCAGGCATCAGAAGTCAGAACTACAATAACCAACACAAGTTTTTGACAAAAGCATGATTGGTGACAAGACAATGAGAACCAGCTTACTTAGTGATGTAAAGGTCCCAGACACACAAGGTTGAGACATCCTTGCAAACACCTTCCTTCAAGTCAATACCCACTTTGCTATTACCAGATGCATGTTCAGCGTATAGAGAAGATATGATCTCCATTGCATTAAGCCCAGCATTCTCAGCCAGCGTTTTAGGAACCATCTCAAAACTTTCAGCAAATTTTGCTACTGCATACTGATCCAATCTGCAGATTCAATACAAGGTCTAATCTTTAGTAGTTTTTCCAGTCATGCCTCACTGACTGAATCAGTGAAAAAACAAAAGGTCAATTGCTTCAAGTTAGAATAAGCTTCAATTGTAAATTTTATTTAAGGAATGACACTAGAGCACGCATAAAAGCCATTTGTTCCATCTCAATGTAGAAAAAATTGTAAGGCCATGAGGGAGAATTCAGAGCATTACACTGCCTTATTTCAACCAACTCTTTATCCACTTCTAGTAAATGATAGAAGAAAGAAATTTGATAAAAGAATAGTCACACTGACATCATAATACATGGTACTCATATAAGACACAAATGACATGGGCATTTTTATGGTACATAATTTCATTTTCAGTAGTTCTTTTTTCCTAATTTTTCCTAAAACTGTTCATGTCAGTGCAGTTAAATATTTTGAAACTAATGAGTAAAGAGACATTTGTAAATTACCCTGTTTCTTTGTATGAGAATTCCTTCACTCTTTTAGCTAACTCAATCTCAGTAGCAGCAGCTCCAGGTACAATACGGCTGTCCCGGCACATAGCCTAACAAAAAAGAATTAAGAAAGCACCAATATGAAAAATGATGCAAACACCTAACACTCAAGTTTCAGAAGAACTACAATAACCATAATCATAGAGGCAAATCATTACCAGCCCATTAGAAAGTACAGATTTTGAGTATTCTATACAAATTACCTTGTAGGTGTTGACTCCATCATCAACTGCTCTTTCAAGGTCATCTAGTATACTATCAGTACTTCCTCGTAAAACCACAGTGGAAACAGAGTTCCCACCTTCTTCATTCTTGACAATAATGACCTAAATATATTTATTTGGAAAGTATGAAAAAATCATGCAAACAGCAGAGGCAAGAAGACAAGAGAAAAAAAATTCCTGAAACTAACACTAAACTGAAGCAACATCTTAAACATACCCTAACACCACCAATTTCCTCAACTGAAATAGAATCAACATATCCCAAATCATCTGGGTTAGGCTGGCTAAGCTTCAGCTGATGCAAGAACACAGAAAACATTAGAGGCCAATTTGAAAAAGAGCCAATAAATTATCAAGTACTGGGCACAGCTACCATTGCAACAGCACCAGTTGTTCGGCAAAATCGACGCAACTCAAATTTTGAAGAGATCTTCAGAACCATGAGCCTGCATGCAAGAACAATTAAATTAGAAACACTATAACTCTTAAGAAATCTGTAGAATAAAATATTAAAACTTAACATAAATGGGCAGACTATCAATATTCATCAGGTCTGAAAATTGGACAATATTAACGTGCATACATACTTGCTTTACAACAACAGAGAAAAAATAACTGAAAATTAGGAGAAAATAAAGACTTGACATACTTATAACGCTCACAGAAGTGTAATGCCATCTCTCCTACTGCTGCTCCACTGACAATTACTTTGGCACCTGAATCTGCAACTGATTTGATAAGCTCCTCAATCTTTGCTTCTTCATTTTTTGAATAGTTTTCTAGCTACAAGATGCCAAGACATAAAGAAAAAGGTTGACAGTCAAGTTATGTAACAACTGATTAAAGAAAGGAAGATAATTGTGCACAAATTTCAGTGTGCTAGATGTATGGCAACCAACATTAGATTCAATACTTGCTAAGACAAAAAAGATAAATGAAAACAATTACAAAAATGTGAACAAAAAGAAAATTATTGAAATTAGATAGAAAAGCATACCAATCATTTACTACTAATTATAATTAAACCCTAGAGGTAAATGCTTGGTATGATTTTCTACCAATCATTTACCACAAGGGTGATTATTGAAATGAAATCTTTATTGGGCAAAAGTGAGCTAATATTTTAAAGGGTTTATATACACACCTGCTTCATGAGCTTATAAATGGGTGCCAAAGAATGGCCACTCAAAAAATTTTAAACAATAGCATCATGTATTATAGAAAGATGACAGATAGAACAGCGACTAAAAGAGGTGTTCCTTGTCAAGATGTACCTGCTCAGCAGAATGAATTAAGACAGTTCCTTTCGTTTCAGTTGCAGAAGAATCAACACCACCAGCAAACACAGCAACCTAAAGGAAAATCATTCAATATGAGCTACAATTTCAACACCATTAATCAAAGGACTTCCCAAATTTAATGCATACCAGTGAAAATCGTCAATACTTGCAAAAGAAAGAACAATACTATAGACTCAGCAAAGGTAGCACCTCCCTTTTTTGATACTATCAGAAGAAAATGAGCTAGAACTCAATCTTAAAAATAATCATTTGTAAAGAACTGAAAAATGGTACTGCCAACTTACTGGAATAGTTTGCTAATTTGCTTTAGCCTATACAAATAACAAAACCATATATATACACACACCAAGACATTCAATAGCCATTCCTGATAAGAGTTATACTTTTAACATGTGTGAGAGCATATCAGTATTAACCTTTGCCTTCTCGATTTGCTTTAAACTCCCCACAGCATCACTTTTCAAAACCATGCCCCGAACTACTGTAGAATTATGCAGACCTCCTCCCAAGAGCTTAGCAACACGGACGTTATCAACATTAAAGTTTGCTGGGTTCTTCGGGCACACTTGGACGCATGCCTATTAAATGAAAAGGACACAATCAGAACTTTATCCTAATAGGAGTTGGGCCAAAATACTACATTGGTCCCAAAATTTTAGGTTATTTTAGTAGGTGATCATTTTTAGTCCCTAAAAAACCCAAAGCATTTTTAAACTTTAGGGACCAATGGTGTATTTTAAAGCCTAGGAATTATCAATTACAAACAATAGTGGGCAAGATATAATTACATCAGCAACAAGGGAGCACAAGATATCTTCTTGACCAAACTGCTTGCTAGCAACAGCGGCTCTGATGCGAGTAAGAACTTGATCCTTATTACGCACATCCATAGTCTCAGAACCGTTCTCAACCAGCTCTTCCAAGATTTCAACTGTCTTATTGATGGCTTTAGTGTACCCACTGATGATCTCACTTGGGTGCAGGCCCATCCTTATAAGTTCCTCTGCATTTTGAAGGAGCTCCCCAGCAAAAGAAATTGCCAAATTAGCACCGTCCCCAATTTCCTCTTGTTGGGCCTTGCCGGCCAAAACAAGAATCTTAGCAGCAGGATGCTGAACCTCAAGTTCATTCACAATAGTGGCAGCATCGTTGGTCACAAACAGCTTGTCTAAATGATTGATAACCATCTTGTTCATACCTAAACACAAGATAAATTAAGAACAAACTACTTAGAAATGCTCTATATACAGTAACAAACAAAAACAGAAAGCACTTAAATGCTAGGTTTTGCACTAACATTTCCATTCCCAAAAAAAAATCAAATAAATAATAAATTTGAGTTATTCAAATCACTTTATTGTAAAGAGACAATTACAATAATTTAAGTGGCAGGATCATTGGTCACAAACAGGTTGTCTAAATGATTGATAACATTTGAGTCCATACCTAAACACAAGATAAACTAATCTAGAACTACTTAGAAATGTTCTATAATTAGCAAGAAAAAAATTCACTAACAGATCAAAGACAGCACCTAAATGCTAGGTTGCACTAACAATTCCATTCAAAAAAAAAATCCGAAAAATCAAATTAAATAATAAATTTAATTTACTAAGTTGTCTAAATGAGTTGATAACATTTGGAGAATGTAGAGAGAGAGAGAGATACCATTGGGACCAAGAGAGGTCCCTGTGATAATGGACAGTGCCTTGCAGGCATCGATGTTCTTGAGAACGGCTTCGTCGAGACCAGAGATGTGCTTGTGGCCTTCTTTCAGCATTGATTGTATTCCATGCGACTGCATTTGTAACCCCATTCTCACTTCTCAGATCGATCGCCTCCTTCTTTATCTTCTTCCTTAAACCCTAACCCTGCTATGGAGATTACTCTCAGAAACACAAACACAAAAGAAAATGCCTCGCTTCCCGCTCTCTCTCTCTTTAAATATATATATGCGCTTTTTCAATGCCCTAGAAGGGCTAGAGTCCGAATCCGGATCAAGTTAAGGTCCAAGATTCATTTGAAGAAAAACCCAAAGGCCCAGAATGTTTTTTTTTTTTTTTTTTGTGAGAATACTAAATATTTTTAACACACAGGGAGAAGAGAAAATATTTTAAAGAATAATGTGGTTTTTTCTTTGTTTCTTTTTTTTTTCTTAAATACCTCTCGAGTTTCTATACTAAGTGTGTGTTGTGGTCATTTTCAAAAAAAAAAAAAAAAAAAGTGCGTGTTGTTGGTCCCTCCGTCACTAAAGTTTCAAAAAATGAATATTATTGATGTCTTCATTAACTTGCATTAGATTTTTTTTTTTTTTTTGGCCCATGTGTTTAATGAAATAATAAAATTATATTTTTTAAATGATGTGACAATTTTTTGTTATTAAAAAATTACCCATCTCCATAAAAAGAAATCATTTTTATTCATTTGGGTTAAATTCCTACTAGGAAGTCCACTAGAGATCAACAAATAGAACAGATACAAATAAAACGGAATTGATAAATTACACTTGACATTATTTTATGGAGGTGTTTATTTATCTATCTCATGACTCAAAATGGACCAAGTTTGATTTGAAAATGGATCTTAGAGTGTCTAGGGTTAAATTGATCTTCCCAAAGAACACGCATCGACAGGATGGTTTGGCACCTCAATGTCACCTTTGTTTCCCTCCCTTTCTTGCTAGGATTGGAAATCGTGTATTTTACATAATCTAATCACATCCATGTTCCTCATTTTATCCAATCCTTACATTATGTCTCTCGCTTGTCTCTGCGAAACAATTGGGCAATAGTATATAGAATGAAGTGTAAGATATTAGGGTTGTTTATTTCTTTGTCTTCATATACTCGCTATGGTACATTTACACTAACATCTAATTGAAAAAAGGTTTGTTACGACCAATTTTTCAAGCATCCGAAATACAATGGGATCTTCATAAAAAAAAATAAAAGAAAAGAAGAAAGGAAATTGTGCCTCTCACTAGTTTGGAACCAATACATGTAATGTAATAAATAGGGATGTAAATGAACCAAGTCTTGTTGAGTATTGATGTTCAAACTTAGCTTCAACTTGAACCAAGCATACAAATAAAGGTGTGTAGCCAACTTATTGATCCACTAAAACCGACCCAATCTAACCCAACCCATCGAGCTGGGTTGGTTTTTAGGGGTTGGCAGTTTGGGTTTGATTGCCAACAAAATTTGTACGATGGGTCAAGCTAGGTGCAGGTTGTAGATTCACAAATCCGCCTAACTCGACTTGACCCACTTATATTTATATTATTTAAAAAAATATATTATATAATTTTATTATTTACTCTTTTGTTTATGAATTGAGTTAAGATTGAACTATGTAATATCCTACTAACTATAAAATAATAAAACCTATTTATGTTGATTTTGTTTCCCAACTAAGTTTAGATAGAACTGTTTGATATTTTACTAACTAAATGTAATGTTATTTGGTTTGATAATTTATGTATGGTAATGCTATTACTTAGAATTTTCATATGGCAGGGAGAGTAAATAAAATTATTTGGTTTGATTATTTGTGTTTGTTTAAACTTTAAGGTGGCATTTGGTACAAGGAAATCCACATTATTTCTAACATTCAAATTACTAGGAATGTGATGTTTTGTAATCTGGATACCTAGGAATATAACTATTCATATGTTTGGTTTAATTGAGAATCTAATAAGACTCCTAGAAATATAAAATTATAATGTTTGGTTTATTCCTAGGAATTTTAAATGAATTATCTATTTTTTCTCATTCTATCCTTAGGTTTGTAAATCCGATATAAGTTTTTTTTTTTTAATCTTCCTCTAAATAAATAGTGTGTTAAGTTATTTCTAATCTATCATAACCTGACCCGCCCACCTATATTATATCTAACGGGGATCGTTTTCGCGCATAGCCCCGTGTCTTCCGTTGGAGGGGTGACTTTGCTAGGTTCAGATTTGTTTTGGGGAGTTCAATCAAGAACTCAACATTAGGCTGCACAAACCAATGGCTTCCTTTGCATTTTTAAACACACCAAATAGATAAAACCCAAAGTGTAAGAATCATGATAATAATTGAAATAAATAAATAATATGTTTAACATAACAGCTTTGATTAAGTCATTGGTCAAAGATCTTAATGATGTATATTAACTAATGTACAATATTAGGGAATGATTAATTAAATGTCATGTCTAGCAATGGTTTATGTCCAAATAATGTATGTATAGCGGTGGTTTGTGTCTGAATAATATATGTCTGGTGGTGAAATGTATTCAATTATCATTATATATGTTCATTAATGAAGTATTAGTGAATCCATGTTTATAAAATAGTGAAACAATATTAAAGTAGTTTGCATCAAGCGATACAGTAATAATGAGTTGACATATATTTAATAGTGTGATTTCAAAGAGAGAAATGTTGACTTATCTTAGTACGGTTTGTGGTTCTAACTATAACATCACTTTATATGATTTGTGGCTCTCAGCCGTATAGCGTCAGTGAACTGATAACATTCTAGCGGTATAATAACATAAGTCCAGTGGTACAATGATAATGAATTAAAATATACTCAATAGTATAATTTTGGAAATAAAAATATAATGACTTATCTTCATAATTTGTGGCTCCAGCCATATAGTATCAGTAGACTAATAACATTCCAGCAGCATGGTAATGTGAGTTCAGTGGTATTGTATGATATTATCAGTCCTTTCATGACGACTTCATGGTTATAGGGGAAAAATGGGTGCAACTGGAGGGAGAACAAATACGTCCAGCCATGTGCATAGTATAATTTTGGAAATTAAAATATAATGACTTATCTTCATAATTTGTGGCTCCAGCCATATAGTATCAGTGGACTAATAACATTCCAGCAACATGGTAATGTGAGTTCAGCGGTATTGTATGATATTATAAGTCCTTTCATGGCGACTTCATGGTTATAGGGGAAAAATGGGTGCAATTGGAGGGAGAGAAAATATGTCCAGCCATGTGCATGGGTTGGTTAAGTTTATCCTCTTTATCATGCACTTAAAATGATTTTCCCGATGTAATGCTCTTTTAGTTTTTAGTCAAATATGAGAGGCATAGAACTTAAAGAAAGTTTTAGCTTAGACAGTCTTGCACATCTCTGAATGCCATATCACAGCAAAGCTTAATTTAATTGAGTTAAAAAATGTTTCACTATTATCCTTACAATGTAGCTTAATCATTAAGAAAGTTTTGCCTAGCTTAATCAAATTCTTACTAGGCAAAACTTTCTTCTGACAAAAGATTTGTTTAGGTAGGTAAATTTCTCTTTCTAATGTCTAAGAAAAAAGATTTGTTTTCCCAATTTCATAGTTGAAAAGAGATAGATATTGTTGCAATTGGAAAAAACAATACCTCACAACTATAAAATGTATCTTCAAATGTTAGTTGACTGTTTAAAGGGGAAAAAAAGTTTGAAGAGAAAATTGAGCATGAAACCAGATAAAATAATTGACTCAAACACAACTACCATAGTTTCACATATTTAAAGGCGTAAAAACAACTCCTTTGTGTGTGTGTGTGTGTGTGTGTGTGTGTGTGTGTGTGTGTGTGTGTGTGTGTGTGTGAACAATTTTATAGAAATGAGCCAACATAAATCACCACAAAAAAAATTAGGTGCTTTGGGAGTTCGAACCATTATTCTTAAGCATAGAAGAATGCAATTGTGTCATACATGTAGTGTGACTACCAACTAAAAAAATAACTGTTAAGATGTCTTCTGCATCAAATTATATGCATGGCCAGGGCAACATAAAAATAAATAAATAAAAGAAGAAGAAGAAGAAGAAGAAGAAGAAAAAAAAAAGGTAATTTATAGATTCAAGGAGCTAAAGGCATTAAAGAGAGGCCAAATTATAATATCGGTCTAAAAAGAAAGAAAAACATAATCATAAAAAATATAACAAAATATGCCCCTAAATAGGGCTGATTGGAGAAGAAGGATTTATGTAGCCAATCAAAAATAAAAGCACTATACATTGTCCAAAGAGTATTTAGTGTACACTGACTCAAACATACTAGTCAAATTATGAACACTTCCTACAATGTAGATTCTATATGATACTAAAGACATCTACAAATACTGTCTTCTTCTTCTTTTTTTGATAGTTATGAATACTATTTATATAGATATGTAAACTAAATGATACTTTTTTTTTATAAGTAAGACTTAATTGAAGAATACAAATTTTAGATGCAAAGTTCCCTTGTTAAATGTATAGCCAAATAATAAGAAAAGAAAGTGCATAACTTTTGTCCATGAGTATGGCAAGGTAGTTAGATATGAATTTATGAGGATGTTCAACATGACAAACAAATCCCATCTCTTTCAATATATGTCTTTCTGTTCTGCTTAAGTCAGTCTTGAGGTCATGATATTTCTGTTAGAAAAGTAATAGGATAAACATGGAAACCATGAGAATTTATTGCATTTTTAGAGAAAAATAGGAGGACAATATAAGTGCAAAGACACCTGAAGTGCTAAAATTAACCACCTATTCAGACAAAGCCATTATACTCGGTGGTTGCCAAAGAGAAAAAAAAAAAAAAGAAGAAAGATTAAATTCTTGTGCCAAAGAAGAAAATGATAAAGAGGTTATTCCATGGAAAAGAAGGTGGGGTGCTTAACCTGTGAACCAATCTCCAAATGCTCTATCGGTAAGTTCTCCATCCTACATTCTATTATGTGGAAAACAATAAAGACTTGTATTGCTTTCCTTGGGCTTTCCTCAAGCTTTGATGCAAGCCACAAGCAGCTTGTAGCAACTTTCTGCAAAAAATTATCATATCCCAAAATATTAATGGACGAGTTACATGAGCATAGAAGTTTTATGCTGTTCCAAGTTCGTAACACAACTATCACTTATTGGTTGCTAAGAAAATGTACGAATAAAAATACATTCTGGAAAACAAGGACCTTAATTCAATGAAGCTCAAGGCAACTGTTGGACTTGGTAGAGGTGAATTACAGAAACAAAACTAGTGGTAAATTATCAATTATCCCAAAGCTTAATTAATAGAAAACGGTGTACTTAATCAACTAACCATAATTCTAACACTCCCCTTATGTATAATCTCAAACTCTACCTTAAGAAGTGAGGCCCAACACATGGGATTTTTAACATTTTTAATGAGAGTTGGAGTGAAGGTAGGGTTCAAACTCATGACCACCTTTAACATTTTTAATAAGAGTTGGAGTGAAGGTAGGGTTCGAACTCATGACCACCTGTGTTGATTCCCTGATAAATCACTAACTGTCCCAAAAACTTCAACTATTAGGAAATTGTGAATTTAACCATAATGGACACATTTCAAAGAACACTTTTCTTTCCTACATTTATTCTCAATGTAAAGAGAATGATAAGAGACAAAACTTAACTCTAACATTGAAGCGAGCAAAAGATTTCTTGCAATAGAAGATTTTATAGAACCTGCCCGGTCACCACAGCTTCAGGTCTATAAGTACAAAGATTAAGGTAACATACTGAACCAACAAAATTAAGAACAGTAAACAATTTCATAAACCCAACATATAAATAAATAAATAAATAACAGGATACTTAAGCAAGACACCACTTTCTTGGATGAGATCATAGCCATAGATTCGTAAGGCTGCCACAGCATAACAAACACAAAATTTTAGTCTAACATACCCATTAAATTTTTACTTTTATTTTTCATGTCACAAACTTGAAACTGCGTATAAACATGAATGAAGCATTTAGATTGAGAAAATTTGGAGATTACCTTAATTATTGTATGGGTGCCAAACCTTAAGGGTCTCTAGCTCCTATCACCATTGAACTCACCGGAGGGGGGCGGGTCTGGCTGATGGGGGGTGGACCAATGGTAGTGCCGTGATGCAGAGGCCAGTAAGGGGATGAGAACGATACTCTGAGGAGAAAATCAAAATAGAGCAGAATATTATTCATAATCTGGAGTCTGGTCTTAACAACCCACAATGGATTTGTTGTGATTGAATTGATAAAAAGGGGGGGGGGGGTGTGGGGGAAGCAGTGATGCCCAGTCCTTTTTATTGTTTTGGTTTTTCCCAATTCCTAAGGAGAATGAATTGATAGAGAAAAGTAATTGAGTTTGATCAAAGCATAGAAACAAATTTTAGAGAGAGAGAGAGAGAGAGAGAGAGAAACCTGTGCTACGAATGGGTAGAGGGAAACTGATTGAGATTCTGTTTTTGATGAGAAGTGATGGGGAAGGTGCCGTCTGGAAGGTGCCGACGCCCTCTACCTGGACGACGGCATGGTAAAGGGCGACGGTCCTTCTCCTCCATCATCCCAGGCCAGTTCCCCAGCACGTCCCGACGGTGTAATCTACACGTATCGACGAGATGAATAGGTGACGGGGCAAAGCTGAAGGGATCAATACATGTCTTGTGATGTACGCTTCCACGAGAAACAGAATCTTGTTGCGTACGCTACTACTTGGATAGATGTCTTGCGCAGTACGATTACTCCCAAAGGGATATCTTGCACAACACGCTTGATCGCCCAAGAAGTATCTTGCGCTCCACACTACTCAGGGGCAATTTCGGTAAGATGATATCTTCCCCAGCACGCCTTGGCTAAGGTCCCCGGCTACTATAAATACTTTCAGGCCCTCCTAAATCTAGGGACGCGTAATTCTACCCGATTCTGGCACTCTAAAGTTGTGAGCAATACTAACTTAACCATCGGAGGGTCATTGGCCGATACCACGCCGGTACTCTCCCTTTGAGGTTCTTTCTACTTGTGCAGGTTTACTCGGAATGCGCGAAGACCCTACAACTTACTGAGTTGATTCTTGGCATTATCAAGAAGGATACCTCTGAAGCAAACGGATACAGCCTCCATTGTCAATACCTCTCTCTCTCTCTCTGTGATTTCAAAATCTAAAACAGAGTGTGGGTTTATGTGAAAGATTCTTATTTATAACTATATAGGGAAAGCAGCGCAGGGGCGTGGCCTTTTTTTACTGTTACTCAACTCAACGGTAACATTTTTTGAAATTCAAAAGAATTTTGTAGTTGGACTTGGATTAGACTTAGATCACTGCTGACTTATGCTCGTTTTAATTGGGGCCGAAATAAATGATAGTACTTTCTAGCCCACTAAAAAAACTAAACTTATTAGTATATACGTTAAAAAAATCAATAGTGTTTGAAGTGGAAATTTTCCATAAATAAATAAAGTTGATTTTTTTTATAGGTTTTCACTTCCAAATTTTGATGTTGATGATATTTAGTGGTCACCATTTGTCCATCATGACGAAAAAAAGTGATAGTGTAAGAAAAGTAGAATATTTTATAAAAAAAAAAAAAAGTAGAATATTGTAGGCATAATTTTTTTTTTTTTGGGATGTATTTAGCTAAAGAGATAGTTTTTTTTTTTTTTTTTTTTTTGAGAAACCTAAAGAGAGAGTTAGCTTAGCCTATTGTGAGCGTAAATATATATATATATATATATATATATATTATTTATTTTGACATATATGCTATTTGAGTAGCTTTTACATTATGTATGGAGTTTAGAGTTTAGATTCTCCACCCATTGATTTTGATTTCATTGAGCTAAATTATTTATATTTTAAATGTTAATTTAATTTGTATATTTCTATTTGGCCATTTGTGAACAACAACAAATGGAATAGTTACTTAATGATATTATATGCTATATGATAATATTTTGGAGTTTAATTCTTGTTAAGGCAATTCCAAAAACTTTTTTTGCATGGTGAATGAAATGATGAAATTTATTATGTATGAGCGGATTTAAATTTATTTATGTATTAATACTTGAACAGGTTTCATCTGTTTATGCATGAACAAATTTATGAAATATGTGGAACCTATTTCATTCACCATGTATGAACATGATTTTTATGTATGATGTATGGTGGTTGTATGGATAATTGGACTTTTTCTTTTATGAATACTTGATAGATGGACAATTGGACATCTAACAGGTTGCTAGCTAAATAATTAGAGTTTAAGCTTGCGCATGTAGTTGGATAGCTTGCTTAATAAATAGAAGTTTTTTATTTGCTTGAAGTTTTGAAAGTTAATGGGCTTGAGAGCCCCAATTTTTTTTTTTTTTTTATAGATATATTTTTTTAATTTTTCAAACCAATTAAACCAATCACATGAATTGCATCGCTGTAGGTCGAAAAATCAACCTTTGGCAGTGTGCATTGGTTTGATTATGGGGAAACCGATACTAATAAGTTTGGTTACAAATTTAGAAAAAAAAAAAATAATAACGATTTAACTGAACCATGCACACCCTTTGTCATAGACTTTGGCATTGTAATAAATAGATACACCTAACTTTATGTTTCGTTAATTTAGTACATAAACTTTGATATAGTAACAATAAGACTCCCTTAACTTTTTAATCTATTTTCTTTAATTTAACCTGTTTTAGCACCAAATCATTATAAATATATATATATAAAAAATTAAAATGAAGGTGTTATAATTTTAGGGGGCTTATTACTTATTGTACCAACACTTACATATTAAGAGCATTAGCATTGGTGGTGCTAAAAAGTCATAGTGCTATTTTTAGTACTACCAATACTAGAAAGCATGCTACAATGGTAGAGAGAAAGTCAAAAAATTTGGTTGTTGAGCTACAATGCACAGCTAAGATGGTATAAAAAAAATAAAATAGAATAAAATAAACTTTTTTTTTTCCTCTGTATGGTTGAATCCCACTTCAAACAGATTTTTTCTGTATAGTTGACCATTAATATATGAGCTCTAGTTCCAATTGTACTCCCTCCATGAAGAATGGTGTGGAGGGTGTGGTCATGAGTCAACACCCACTAGGTGTGGAGTCCAAATCTTCTGTCTCATCAATTGTGCTTCACTTTATACTCTACCAATAAAACTGATAATTGGCTTATCACATTAAATGAGATAACTCTGACTTTTACATATTGTTCAAGGCTTTTAAAGTCAAAGTTATCTCATTTAATGTAAGAGGCCAGCTGTCCAAGTTTTATTGGTAGAGCATGAAGTGAAGCACAATTGATGAGACATAAGATTTGGACTCCTAGGTGTGTGCAAATTACAAAACAAAAAAAATAGTTGATCATTTATATACATACCTTTGAACCTAAAATCATCCAATATTTTTTTATTAGCAAGTTACACACGCACCTAATTGGTCTTGAAGCCAATTCCTCACCCTCCACCTAAAACTTACAAGGAGAGGAGGTGCCAGTTGAGCTAGAAGCTCATTGGCAAAGCCTTCCATGTGCCAAAAAGGTCAAGAAAACAGATAAATGACATCCTAATGGTACCTAGGGGGTTGAAAACCATCTTGATATGAATGTATATGACATGATTATACAAGTAAAAGGCTAAAAATTCAGCCTTACCTAATACTACATGATTCTAAATATCCCTTGTCTTATTAAAAAAAACTTCAACAATGCTGATACCATCATTCAATCTAAAATTCGCTGCCTAAGGTAATACCAATTCAAAATAAGCATAGATGCTCACATACAATAACCAGAATGCATTCCATTAAAAAACGAGAAGCAAACGGTATCCTATCTCACTTGTTTCAAGATTTTGGAATGACCTGCATGCTATACATTACACCATGTTTTCTTATAGATTATAATAATTTTGAGTTTAAAAAGAAGTGCATTTAAGGGTTACATCACCACAAGTTCTCCACAACAATACACTGCAGGAAAACTGACATGTAGCAATGATGCCAAAGTATTGCAGCAGCCCCTCAAGGCTCAAGCTAGTGGTTCGGCTGCTTATTTTCAGTTATGAAGAACTTTCAAAATGAAACTGGTCAGGGTTACAGGTGATGCTATAAAATCAACTATCCTGTGAACATCATCACAAGAACAGGTAAGAAAAACAAATTAACAATACCCAACTAGTATCAGGATAATTAAGAACTGTTTCATAAAAACACTCCATAGCAGTCCATGCAAGTGATAAGCTGCAACTGCAGCCTATCTAATAGTTGATTCCAGAAAGCTTTTGAAATCAATATGATCAACGTCTCCTGGTTAACTAGCCATCTTGTATTGTTTGCAACCTGTAACTAATGACCATTGGTCCCACTCACAACTACAATCCTCTGATCCATAAATGTATTATGGCAGACATTCTATGTTAAGAAACCGCCAACATAAATCAAGAAAATTGAATTGGGCATATTTTAGCAACTAAGCCACTGTTATTGAAGAGTAGCATGTGGAGTCAAAAGCGCCCAAAAGGACACAAGACCACAGAGGGAAAGAAACCATGTTACATACAATAAAAAAGTTCAAAATTGTCTGCAAGGAACGGCAGATATTACATACCAAACAGCTTCTACAAATACATTAAGAGAAGAAAGTGTGCATTTCCTATTGTAATAAAAACCATCGGCAGAGCTCAATAAGGTACAAAATCAGTACAAGCACAGCTACAAGGGGATTTACCTCCATAACTTTTGAAGGCCCACTCTAATTGCATCACTATCTTCTTCTCCTTCCACTAGTGTGAAAATCTAAGTGATCTGCCACTTCATTTCTCTCTTTGACAGAATTCAAAACTGAAAAATTGCTCAACTCTTTCTCATGTGTTGTTATGTACAGCAAGTAAAATCAAACAATATACAGATGTGAAAACATTGTAGTCTTACTGAAACAATTAGAGAAGACCCTAGATAAGATAAAGAATATAAGCAATTCAACACCTCTCTCATTACAAAATCAAAATTTACCATCTGTCATCATCCAAAGCTGCTGGCTGGCCATGCTGCCGCCTCCTCCACGAACGACTAAACACTAAATGAGAGCGACTCCTTCGTGGCTCAGACCTTGACCTTGAGGTAGATGAAGTAATTCTAAGCCTCCCAAAGAATGAGAAGAAACTACGAAACACACGGCGCAACCCGCCACTCTCCCTTGAGCTTCTCATACTTGTCTCCCACGAAATCCTCCTTGGAACATTACCACCACCACCACCACCATTAAACCCTCCATCATTGAACCCACCATCCACCTCAGTGTAAACAACAGGCAGCTCACGCTCTGCTGCTCTTATCCCCCCAGTAAACCTCCCAACCGCAAACCCGCCACCGGGCAATCTCCAAATCGTCAATCCCATGGTCTCTTCATCCCGAGCCAGACCCGTTACAGGGTCCAACTCCGGCGAACTCCTACCACTCCCACCACGCACATCCGTGGGCAACTCGTGCCGACACACCGGGCACGAATTCCTAATCGAAAGCCATGGCAGAATACAATCCGAATGGTAAATGTGCTTACAAGGCATCTCTCTCGCCTCCGAATCCAGCTCAAACGGTTCTTTGCAAATTGCGCAATGAGACTCCATGGAGACATGGCTCCCAACGATCTTCACAAACGGCATCGATTCGATCGCGGCTTTTGAAGCCGGTGGATGCTCTAACCTTCCAACCCCATTGATTTCCAATTGCGCCAATTGCTCGAGAAGCCGATCAAACCCTGATCCCATCAAGAACTCCGACATACTAGCCGGCAAAGGCCGAAGCCCCGACCCGGCTCCATCGTCGTAGTAGAGCTCGAAATTCCCTCTCTCGGGCTCGTTCCCACGGAGGACGATGACGGGGTTGAACGGCGAGCGATCCCCACCGTTCCTCCGGTTGCGGCGGAGCCTAGGGATTGGAATTGGAATTGCGTTGTGCTCCGGATTGGACGGGTTGTTGATGTACATTGCGGCGGGGAACCGGTGGAGCGGGGATCGGGTCGGGGCTTCTTCGACGAATCCGCCGCCGCAATCGGGGCAGAGGACGGCGTCTTCGACCCGAACCCGGACCCGGATGAAGTGGTTGCACCTGTAGCACCAATAGGACGAGGCAGTCGAAGCCATCGATCAAATCAAATCAAATCCCCCACCGAGAATTTTGCGGGGATTTGTAAAATTGCAAGAAACGAAACCCTAATAATATCTTTCCCCTTGTCTTCAATTTGTTGAAAAATAGAAGGGCAAAAGTAGTAAAATACCCTCAATTTCTTGGTCAAAAAGATCGAAGCTTTTGACTGGACTTGGACGCTAAGGAATTGAATCAAAGGAAATGGAGATGAAATTGAAGAAAGAAAGCTTCTTCTTTTTTCCTCTTCAGAGATCGGAGAAAGAAGAAAACGAAGAATTTGAATTCTCGGTTTTTCTGAGAGCGGAATTGACAAGCATGGAAAAGGAAAAACCTGATTCGTAGGAATATGTAGTAACACCCACCGCAACAACAATAAGCAGAGAGAGAGAGAGAGAAAGACAAGTGAAAAAGCAGAATTTGAAGGAAATTTTGTTTGTTATTTTAATTTTAATTTTAATTTAATAGAGTAGCGTGGAAGCCGCAACGGTGAAAGCGCGTGACTCTTTTAAGCGTGGTACTCACGCTTAATTACCGAAATTATTATTATTTTTTCTTTTTTGTATTGGTTTGGAAAGAAAGGAAAAAAAAAAAGTTGTAATTGGTGGGTTCTGACGAGCAAGTGATGACTTTTTTACTGTGAATGAAAGTACTTTGGGCATTAGGTATGAACAGAGGTTATGGGAACCGGCGAGTCGGAATGGAATGATTTTTAAGTAGGAGCGAAAGTCGCGGATGATGTGAATTCGGACAAGGAGGCAACACGTCGCTCAGTTTGTTTGACGTTTCGACCACAAAGATGCGATCACGACAACGTGGGGCCCGTTTAACGAAGGCTATTTACCCTATAGGAGTAGGCTATCTCTTTCTGATTCGGCTAGACTATTTTTAGAGCATTCACTTTTATCTTTTCACATTAGTGTTATATATATCGGTAACATTTTCATAATATTTTAGTAAAATTACAACATTTTTCATCTAAAAACACAAAAAAGAAAAATTACAACATTTTCATAAATTTGAACTTATCTTTTAAATTATTTTTTTGTCCTAATAATAACAATCTATCACTCAAAATTTATTATGAAAATATTTTAAAAATATTATAGACATAGTATTTCTCATATAGATTAACTATCTTATTTCTTATTTTTATATACAACATAATAATATAGTATAAAGAAAAAAGTGAGAATAAAAATTAAATATAAAAATTGTTATAAATAAAAATTTATGGTTTACAATTGCTAAAAAAAATTAACAATACACATCTGCGTAAAGCTCAATTTGAGCTGTGTGTATTGTTAAAATAGCAATTTAAGAGATTTTTCACCCTAGTACTAGTGCTTTTAGAAAAAACCTGCAAAATACTTAGCTCATTCTTTAGGATCCTATAACAAGTGGAGCAAAATGAATAAAACATGAAATTTCTTTAAAGAAAATTCTATTTGGAATTTATCCCTAAAAGATATGTACAATATGTGTGTGTATATATATATATATATATAATAAATAAATCTCATAATTCCATTTTTTTTTTTTTACAAAATAAAAGTGATATTAGCAATTGTCCACCACTTAACAATATGTTACTATGGGTTCCAACTAACTCAAATGATAAAATTTATTGTTGTCGAAAAAGAAATTTGGGATGTGATCCCCACCTACACTAAAAAACTAATTTGTCTTAGTCTATTGATTTAAAAAAAAATTACAATGAGCAAACGTCACAGGTTAAAATTATTTCTCTAAAAAAACCAGGTTACTTTAACAAATTTTGTTCTTAATAAAGTTGCCTTCAAAAAAACCCCACTAAAAACCCACCTCATTTAAAAATTTTGACGTGGAAGCTTAGACTTTGTCTATATATTTTTATATGGAGAGCTTTATTTATAGAAGTTTTTGAAAATAAGAATCTTAATGAAAATATTTTTAGCACACGGGGCCACCACTTAACAATATGTTACTATGGGTTCCAACTAACTCAAATGATAAAATTTATTGTTGTCAAAAAAGAAATCTGGGATTCGATCCCCATCTATACTTAAAAACCACTTTGTCTTAGTCTATTGATTAAAAAAAAATAGTAATTATAATGAGCAAATGTCACATATTCAAAATTTTTCTCTAAAAAAAAAAACATGTTACTTTTACAATTTTTGTTCTTAACAAAGTTGCCTTAAAAAAAACCCCCAATAAAAAGCCCACCTCATTTAAAATTTTGACGTGGAAGCTTTGACTTTGTCTATATATTTTTATATGTAGAGCTTTAATTATAGAAGTTTTTGAAAATAAGAATCTTAATGAAAATATTTTTAGCATACAGGGCCACCACTTAACAATATGTTATTATGGGTTACAACTAACTCAAATGATAAAATTTATTGTTGTCGAAAAAGAAATTTGAGATTCAATCTCTATCTACACTAAAAAACCAATTCATCTTAGTCTATTGATAAATAAATAAAAAAATTATAATGAGCAAACGTCATAGGTTAAAATTATTTCTCTAAAAGAAAATAGGTTACTTTTACAATTTTTGTTCATAACAACGTTGCCTTCAAAAAAATCCCACTAAAAACCAACCTCATCTAAAAATTTTGATGTGGAAGCTTTGACTTTGTCTATATATTTTTATATGTAGAGCTTTAATTATAGAAGTTTTTGAAAATAAGAATCTTAATGAAAATATTTTTAGCATACAGGGTGCTTGACAAACTACAAATGCTTGTTTCATAAGAGTTTTGAAATAAGTTTTCACGTTTAAGTTTGTTTGGTTGAGTACTTTCAAAAAAAAATAATATTATTCTAGCTCAAGAAATTATTTGTACGCTGGTGCGTAAAAGAGGGCAAAATGGGTACATGGTGCTCAAATTAGACCTTGAGAAAGCTTATGATCGATTAGAGTGGTCGTTTATTTAGGAATCTCTTAAGTTTTTTCAAGTTCCGCCGGTTTTAATTAAATTGATTATGAACATGATAACATCAACACGATATCATATTCAGTGGAATGGAGCTCCACTGCTGGAAGTGATTCCAAGTAGGGGAGTGCACCAGGGAGATCTGCTATCTCTATACCTCTTTATTTTGTGCTTGGAACACCTTTCCATGCCTTTGGAAGAGGCAATTCGGGATAGAAAGATCCACCCTATAGGATTCCAAGGCCAAATTTGAATATCCCATCTATTTTTCGCAGATGATATCTTCCTGTTCACCAAAGCTAAGTTAACTGAATGCCAAAACCTTTGAAGCATTTTACAGAAATTCTATCTTTCGTTGGGCCAAATTATCAATACCCACAAATCTCGTATCTGGTTTTCACCTAATACTCCTCAAAGAGCAAAGGCTCTTATTGCAAGAATCTTTGATATACCAACTACGACGCAAATAGTCACATATCTAGGGACCCCCATCTTTATCACACGATGAACGGCCAAAGCATATCAATTTTTAGTTGATAAAATCCAAAAGAAAATTGAAGGTTGGCAGGCCAAATATCTTACAATGGCTGGCAGGGTTACATTAATCAAATCCTCGGTGGCTTCTATCCCTATCTATGCCATGCAAACAACCCTGCTTCCCCAGAAAGTTAGTCGGACATTAGACAGATACAGTTGTAACTTCTTTTGGGGAGATACGAATCAGCAGAGAATATGTCATACGGTAAGTTGGGAAACTATTATGATTCCCAAGAACATAGGAGGTTTGGGTATACAATCGACTTGCCATATGAACGTGGCAATTCTTATGAACCAGGCCTGGCGACTTCATCAACAACCCAATATGTTATGGGCTTAAGTTTTAAAAGCCAAATATTTTCCAAACACGAACCTCTTTGATAGTTTCCGTAATTCGCAAGGCTCCCATATTTGGAAAGCCCTGCATGAAGGCACACAATGGCTCCGGCGTGGTATGAAATGGATCTTAGAAGATTGCCAACATATATGGGTATGGCAAGATTACTAGATTCTTGGGGGCACCCTCCGAAGTCGCATTGTCAGGCCATTATTGCCAAATGAAGAAGTTAGCTCATTGTGCAATAATCATGCTTGGACTTTAGAATGCCTTTAAAAGCCTCTCCCAAAACAAATTGAGCAACTTATTAGAGGTATTCCTGTAGCACAGCTTACTAGGATCCTTGATTCCTTTGTGTGGCCCCATAATAATGGTATTTTGCTCGGTCAATTCAGTCTTGAAATATCTATACCAAACAAAAAATGTGCCTAGCGAAAAACCTCTGTGGAATTGGATCTGGAAGCTACAATGTCCTAAAAAGATCCAATTATTCATTTGGAAACCATGCGCAATTAGGTTCCTACAAGGCAGTATTTAGCTTTTTCTCAACCACACATAAGTGATCACTGTCCTAGATGCAATAATCCTGAAACAATGATCCATATTTTAAGAGATTGCCTGTGGGCTAAGGAGGTTTGGTGTCAATCACCGGGTATCCTGCCATTTACATTCTTTCAATTACCCTTACAATCCTGTTTGCAGACCAATGCGACTGGTAATGCCGTTATCTTGCACCAACAATTGCCTTGGAAAATATATTTTCCATTTCTATGTTCGCACCTATGGCTAGCCCGAAATGAACGTATATTTCACAATCAATCTAGCTCCTAGCATAGACTAGCCTATAAAATGGTTCAGGCTGCTATCGAATTTTTTTACTTAGTGGGCCCTGATAAACCAATCCAAAGTAGGGTCTCTTAAACTATTAAGTGGACTGCTCCATCCGAACCATTTATAAAGCTAAACACAGATGGTAGTTCTCTAGACAACCCAGGATTGATAGGCGTAGAGGGCCCTTTGAGAGATAGCTCCGGGGTATGGATTTCAGGTTTTTCTTTAAATATGGGCATTATGACTAACAATATGGCAGAACTGGGAGCAGTTCATCAGGGCCTTATGTTGGCATGGGACTTGGGATTTAAATTTATCCAACTTGAAATTGATTCTATGATAGTCTTATCCTAGTTAACTAAGGAGAATTCTAATTTCCCTCTTGATTTATTTCCTTTATAAGCCTTAGGGCGCAAGCACAGGAGGTTCAGGTGCACCACATCTACCGTGAAGCAAACGCATGCGCTGATGCTCTTGCGAAACGGAGAACACACTAACAACAAGTTTTGACTATCTATGACACCTGTTCTAGTTTTGTATATCCGTGCTTTGTAAGGGATATGTTAGGCCAAAAGAGTAGTAGATTGTGCCCGAAGGCCGGATATAGCTGTTGATATATAAACTCTTTTATAATTAAGTAAGACCTCCCGTTTCTACAAAATTAAAAAAAAAAAAAATGGTGACTCAATTTTGGTATACAAATGTATTTTTATAAGGGTTTGACTTATCTCTCTTACTTTTTTAACTGAACATGTCCTTTTGTTTTAAAAATATAATGACAAATGGTAGTGAGTTTTAATCTCCGCCTTTTATTTAGTTGGTGGGTAATGTAGCAGTTTTTTATTAAAACAAAAAGAGATTCTTTTAAAAAAAGTATTAGAGGTAAGTCAAACCCTTTTTAGAGAACACCAAAAAGACACTTTCAACACTCATTTTATGTTTTTTAAAAGCATAGTGGTAATTTTGAAAATGATGGGCTACTAAAAAGTATGTATTGTCTTAATCCAAAAAAAAAAAAAAGTATACATTATACATAAGAGTCATCCAAGTAAACAATGTCCGTCCAAGATGATCGTCCAGACGGAAAGAACAAAGCAGTAGCACCAAGAAGGGGCAAGTTCGACTAAGTAGAAGATAGGCCGTCTTAAGTCAAGAGCCCATAGATGATGGGTGAACACTTATAATAAATCCTAAGGTGTTCTCTACAAATTAAGAATGGTTACACCATTATCCACTATATCGAAACGTAGGGTGAATTCTCCAAAATTCACTCCACTCTTCCTACAAAGGCCACACATCTGCTGCGATAATAGTGACACCTAACAAGTAGACCCACTCCAAACTCTCTATAAAAGGGACCAAACTTCATCAAGTAAAGGTATTCACAACTGTTCATTCACTTTTCATACTTAAGTTATTGAGAGGAATACTGACTTAATTGAGCTATTCCAGTAGTACATTTAGGGGTTTAATAATTTATCAAATTAAAAAAATAAGTTATTCAATTTTTAATAACTTTGACATTGTTGGTTATTTCGTTATTATTCATTCATTAATTTTTTTATCATAAAATATTTTATATCCTTTTGTCAAGAGTTTAGAGTTTTTAGATAGAGATAATACATCTTTTATTTAAAAAAAAAAAAAACCCCTTTCGTGTAAAATGGGTTAAAAAGGTTAATTATAAGTAAATTCACTACCCTAGAATAAATTATCTCATTTGAAAATTTACCTTTATAATTTTATTTATTTATTATTATATGATTGCAAAATAAATTTTTATTTTTGAGGAAAATGAATTCAATGTATTAGTCTATACAAAATTATTGGTCCTGAAATGGTAGAAAAATAACATATGAATGCTGGAAGTGCTAAAGAATAATAAACATTTCTTTGGTTTTCTGCCCAAAGGTAGAAAAAATAACATAAGAACTCTAGAACATAAGGCCTAAAATATAATATTATTAAGCGCTAGAAGGAGGGCTTGAACCTCCGACCTTGTGGTTAACAGCCACACGCTCTAACCAACTGAGCTATTCCAGCCGCGTATTCTTTGATTTAAACTTTATAAATTTAAAAAATAACGTGTCATTCAATTATTTAGTCATCTTTGACATTACATTTACCCTAACGTATTCGTAATTACAGTTGTAAAGTAGATATATACGGTATTTATATATATATATATATATATTTAAAAATATGTTATTATTGTTTCAGTGGATAATATTTTTAGATAATTTATCACAACTTATTATTCTGTTAACTAGTTGATATAGGAATTAAAGGCATAATAGCAAGTAAAAAAAAAATTAATATCAAGGTATAAAAGATGAGTAATTAAAAAATAGTCTATGAAAGTACAACGATGTGAATACATGATACTTGTTTATCTCTCTTACATAGTACTAAGTTCACTAATTTTATTCTTAGCTGTGTTTGTATTGTGTCGCGTTTTGTGCGTTTGTGCGTTTTTTTTTTTTCTTTTTCTTCAGCTCCGTGTATGACACTGTTCATTGGCCATGAACAGTGAAAATAGGCCAATGAACAGTACAGCATAGTATTTTGAACAGTAACAAAAAATATTTTTTATTCTTTTCAGTTTCAATTTTCAGTTTTCAATCGAATAAGCGGTATTCAAATGTATACTTAATGTAATCCATTATTTATGTGAAAAATGAATGTATATTATCGCTTTATTTTGAGAGTATCTAATAATAAGAAAAGTAAGAGAAAGATAATTAGGAATCACGTGGAATAAAACATTTTCTATGTGGATGATTGACCCATTTGGAAAGAAATTTAAGTTTAGGACTAATTGCTCGTACAAAAATGTTGTTAAGCTTGAGTTGTCATTAATAATGTTTTAAATTAAAAAATGAAAAGGAAAAGTTGGCCTTAGTTTTGTGACTTGTCTCCCTCACGCAATCTTTGGCCTAGTAATTGAACTGTATGCTTTAATAACGGTTTTTTTTTTTTTTTTGTTAGATCTCTTAAAACCATTTGAGTTCGATCTCTCTAGTGGATGTGACTGCAAGTGTCTCTTGTTGCTCTCTGACTTTGGTACTACTATTTGATTAGCATTTGCTATCATATAGCTAATGCTAATTTGAATGAGTTAAGAGCCTACTTGTTGATTGGTATTGATGATGTACATAAAATCAGTAGGTTGAATGTTCTGGACTTTATTGGGCCAGTGGTTGCTTGGAAGGCTTGAAAAGAAAAAAGACATAAGATGAAAGGTGACCGGGGTGAACCGGTCAAGAACCCTCTGATGCTTAAGTTAGTTTTTTCTCTAAAACTTGAGAATCCCAACTGCTATAGAAGGTTCAAACTTAACTTCCACAACTGCCATAGAAGTTAGAATGTTAATTCTTATCTTCTACAACTACCATGAGAAGTTAAGTATTCAGTAGGAAGTTATAGCGAAGAACAAGGTTTTTGCTCATATTTCAAAATAGTAGCACGTGGTTCGCTTTACAAGCTTTTGTAGACAAATCTGTTTTTTGGAAATTTCCCAAGTGTTGGGGGTTGTCTAGGAGCTTTCTTGATGGACGACCTTCATGCCCCATGGACGACCATCCCACAAGGGACGGCCTTTTATGCTCAGATAAACTTTTTGATCTAGACGACTCTTATGGACGAATTGGAGTTGATTTAATTTTTAGTTCACCATCGGTACTATTTGATTAGCATTTTTTTTTTTTATGAATTTTTTACTTGATTAGCATTTGATATGACTTAATAAGAGCTATATTATTATCATCATATAGCTAATTTTGATTTGAATAAAAATAAGAAATCTGTTATAAGAACTTGTACAAATTAATTGCCTGGTCAATGAATCACCCAGCTTAAGTAGCGGATTTAAGCATTAAAAATGTTTCTTTACTGAAAAGCCAGCAGCCTGGCGGGCCTAGCTGCTCTCACCTGTTGTATCATCAACGAGTTCAATATTTTTGTGCTGTTTAAGATGTATCATCAATGAGCTCAATGTTTTTGGTTCGTATTGTTTAGAAAATAACTTTGGGCAATTTTTATTTTATTTTATATTTATTTAATCTTATTTTTAGGAATTTTAGGTACATTTGATACAAATCAACGTTACACAATTAATACAAGAAACTTGAATGAAATAATTATTACTATTTAGTAACAAAATATAAATAAAATCTGAAATTGTATTGCACATACATCACCGTGATCTTACATTTTTTTCTAATTGCTCAATAGTTTTTTTATTTTTTATTTTTTATTTTTAGTTTTATGAATAGAAGGTGTGGGAAGGCCGAGGACTGGGGTACCCTACCTGAGGATAAACTTGCCAACCCAAGCAAACAAACGAAACCAAACCCTGAGCATCACACTTGCCTACGGAGGACTAAGAGACCAAATGGCAACCAATACCTCAGAAAGCCTAGGGAAAGGGAATTGAATAGATGACAAACGAAGAGTACAAGACAGATAAGGGTGGAGGAAGGAAGTTTCTTAAATGAGACACCTCCCACTTCTGCATTCAATACTCTACACCAACTTAGCTGGCTGTATTAATGAGGAAATGACATTTGAATAGTGACTTCACAGCCCCCAACTCTTTCTACCACCAACAGAAGGAGAAATTATAAGGTCCACAAGGTGGATAAGTGATACGGTTCACCATTTCATTAAAAAACTCACATCTGTTTAAAATTGCTGAGTTGTAAATTTTTTTAAAACACTGACTTAGCAGTTTTAAACAAGTGGGACTTTTTTAGTGGAATGGTAGACAGATGACGTGGTCCACCAGATGATTGTATAATTTCTCCAACTGAAGGGTCCTGGTGGGACAATCATCCAGATGGTTCCACTGAGACGTACATGTGAAGAGATGAGATGCAATAGAAGAGACTATATAAGGAAGGGAACCCTCCAGAAAGAGGGGATGAACATTTTCAAAAAAAAAAGACACAAGTGAGAGAACACAGGATTACCCTGTAAAAAAGATATCATCCTTACTTATCAATAAGAGACCTATCCTCGGACCCGCCTGAGGAAGAGTTTATACTAAACTATCGTTCTTTCCACGCCCATTTTCAGTTTTAGGCTTGTGATTTTCTTTGCATTACAATTGACTTGGAAGCCCATACTCTTAAAAATTCATTGTTTTGGACTTAGTTTGAAAGATGGGGCACCACTATTCTAAGTGGGCTTGGGCTTTTTTTTTTAGCCCTTAAAAAAGGTAAACCCTTTACCACATTTATCAATATGTTAAATGATTTTTTTTAATATTTTCTTTTAAAAAAATATTTTTTATTAAAAAAAAAACTTTTATCAACTTCTAATATTTACACATAAGTTCTTAAAAATGTACATTTTTTTTTCTTCACATCGTTGAAGTTTTCAGAGTTATAAATAGTGCTAAACTTCATTGGTTTAAATTAAGTGGAAGCTCACTTCCTTTTTCCATAAAGCAACCTAATACTTAATAAATTGTGGTTAAATCATGTTTGATCATTAAATAAGTTATTTTCAACAAAATCTCTAATTTGAAATTTTAATTTATTTACACTTATCATTAAACAGGTAAGTATGATATAAAAATAATTTTCGTTGAACTTTCCACTATAATAACAACTAGTATATTATAGGCGAAAACCACATTTTCGTCCCTACATTTTCACGCGTTTTTACTTTGGTCCCTAACTTTTATTTGCACCGCTTTTAGTCCCTAAAATCAAAAAAGCGATTTCGTTTTTGTCCCCACCGTCATCTCACGAATGGAAATAGTCTACTTGGCAAATGAAGCGCATCGCTGGTGCACTAAATGTTGACGTCAGCATTAAAATAATAATATAATATTTTATTTAGCATTTTAAAAATGCAACGTCATATTTTAAAAACAAAAAATTAATTTATAAATCTTAACTAAATGAATGAAAAAGGAAAAAATAGAAATAAAAACCAAAGATCATATAAATTGAGATCTGGCTTTATCTTGATGAAGAACAGACAAGAACAAAAACCCAGAAAATTCAAAACCCAAAAACATCTAGCCGACTTTAGAATTGTTTGATCTTAATCAATTATTTGTTAATCTAATTGAAGAACACAAAAGTAAGAAAAGAATAAAAAAAAATGGTAGCTAAATTCTAAAACACACAGATTCAAACACACATAAGAGACAACTTGCAATATCAAACACAAACACACCCGATTAGCCAAAACCTAGAATTACCACAGATTGGTTTAAAAAAAAAAGATTTTAAAAAGATCTAATGTGAGATGAGAGGAAAAAAAAACCCAGATTGAGCAGAAAAATAAAAACCAAATCGGTATTTTGAACAATCCCACTTCTGAACAACAAACTTTGCAACCGAAACAACATTGTTCTTCCCTACTCTCCATCCCTCTAGCTAAACTTTGAGCACCCAAAATTTTCAAAACCCAAAGAATACAAACCCAGAAAATTAACACAAACCCAGAAATTTCAAGCACAAACCCAGAAAATCAAACACAAGAACACGAGAAAATCAAACCCAGAACACACAAGCACAAACCCAATTAGATATGTATGAAATCGGATCCGACGGGGACACCTACCGCGGGTTGTGGAGCTCCGACCTGATCTGAAAGGCATCCATATGGACCATATCAGAGATTAACATACCCAAGTGGCCATGCTTAGCGGCGATGTGAAAGGCATCCATATCAGAGTTGGACTTGATCTTGAGGGTCTGAATATCGAAGAAGCTAAGATCGAAGATGGTGGAAGCGTTTGATGGGTCATCTCCGGACAGCTTATCCAAGAGCTGCTTGAGGGAGTCAAGGTCGCCTGATCGGACGGCAGAGAAGAAGGATTGGTGGGTGATGAATCGTAGAGCCTTTGATGAGTTTGAGAGTGAGAAGGATATAAAGAATTTACACGAGAGAGAGAGAGAGAGAGAGAGAGAGAGAGAGAGAGAGAGAGAGAGAGAGAGAGATTGTGGGAGTGTTGTGTTGGTTTTATTTCAATTTTTTGGGTTTGTGTTTTGTGTTTGTTTTCTAAGAAAAAAAAAAAAAGAGAAAATGTCAAATAAAGGAAAATGTGTTCTTGTTGTTCTTAAATCTGGGTTGTTCTTAATTTTTGGATTTTAATTTTTGGGTTTTTATTCTTGTTGTTCTTATTCAAGACTCACTTAGATCTCAATTCATGTGATTTTTAGTTTTTAATTTAGTTTTTAATTTTTTTATTTAGTTAAAATTAATAAATTAATTTTTTGTTTTTAAAAGCTAACGTGGCATTTTTAAAATGCTAAATAAAATATTATTGTAGGGATCAGGGCCCAAAACTGAATATTGGGCCTTGGGCTTTACCTAGGGGCATTGACAGGTCTGAGAATAACAAATTAGTAAGGAGAGCTCCGGTATGGAATCTCATGATCACAAGGTAAGGAAAGGTGATCCGAAGAGGAATTTCTCCTCGGACATAACAGATATTGGAGAAGTTCGAGTCCTCGCGACGGAGGCAGCACTCGCAGAAGCCTTAACGACAGGAGTATGCCGTATGAACTTGCAAGAAGGAAGGAAATCCAAACCTGTCCAGGGAAATCCATCACATTAAATGCACTACAACTACTTTCCTGGATGCATTTATGTGGAGAAGACCCCTGAATAGTGCTGCCTTGACTACTACAACTCACTGGAAAACTAAAGTGGGTGTCTAATGTGATGGGTACTCAAGTGGAGGCTCAGATGATCAACAAGTGTAGGATCAAGATGTACCTATAATGACTATATAATGTGCAACATACTCCAAAGGAGAGGGAAGGCGAAAAAAAGAGAAAACTTGTAATAAAACTTGAAAAGCAATAGAAAAGAATCGGATTTAGCTGAGTGCATTTTCCTCTTTTGAACGTTCATTGTCTTTCTTTCCTTGTTACCTTTACCTGCTGGATCATTACTTGTCTCACTATAGCCCAGCTCTTCAATCCATTACTCTACAAATTTATTGTTTGGGCTTTTTTGATTTGGGTCCATACACCCTTTGGGCCAAGAATTCAAACCTTGTCCCTATAATTATATTATTATTTTAATGCTGATGTCAGCATTTAGTGTGCCAGTGATGTACTCTGTTTTTTGTCACGTAGATTATTTCTGTTCATGAGATGACGGTAGGGACAAAAACGATGTCGCTTTTTTGATTTTAGGGACTAAAAGTGGTGCAAATAAAAGTTAGGGACCAAAGTGAAAATTGTGTAAAAATATAGGGACGAAAATGTGGTTTTCGCCTATATTATATAATAAAAGATGAGTCTTAAAAATTATAGTCGCAACTAGTCACTAGTGGTTATTTTTTCTTTGTAAGAAGTGGCTGTATTCTCTTTATGTCGAGTGGCTATCTTTAATTAAAGACCTGGGTAAATTATAATAAGTCATCTAGTCGTTGTCACAAAAATATTCATAAAAAAATTATATATTTTACAGTAGCGGAGCCAGGATTTTAGGTCAGGAGGGTTAAGATTGAAGGTAAAATTAATCTAAGAAATATTAATCGTAACAAAATAAATAAACGACTATACGCCAAAGTCATTGTCATACATAATCTAATATAAAATTTCACTTCAATTCATTTTTTTTCAGTCCTAATATAATTTACTCAATTGCAAAATCTATTTTGATACGAGCTCAGAATTTGACCTGGACATGTTACTATGAAGTTGTATATATTACTCAATGCCATAAATGCTTTTAAAATGTTATGTAGACATTTGAGTTTATAGCAAAAACTTAGGCTTTTTTTAAAGATTAGCAAAAACTTAGGTTGAGATTGAAAATAATTGATAACAAGAGGAAAAAAAAAAATTGAAAATAAAAGGCATGAGGTGCTACAGTTTGGTATCATTATATATATATATATATATATATTTTTTTTTTTCCAGTTCTATTCGACAAAGTTGTGTGCAAAACCAATATACTAGTAGGTGGGATCCATTATTTAATAAAAGTGATGATTCAGTGCTTTGTGAATGTAAAATTGTCTTATTCAAAAAAAAAAAAAGAATGTAAAATTTTCTTCTTGTTGACAAGTTAGCTAATACATATATAACTAGTAAAAATTAAAAAGTTGTTTCTGTTAGGAGGGGCAAATAACCATTTATTACATTTATTAATAGTTTAGTACTAATGCATAGAGAATTTTTGAGAAGGTCAGGGGCAGCTGCCCCCCTCCCTCCGCCCCTAATATTTTTATAAGCTCATGTTCTAATAATATCCTTCCTGAACTATATATTAAAAATTATGTCTTACATGTAATTGCATGCATCAAGTGGACACCTTCTTTTCCTAAAAAAAAAAAAAAGTGGACACCTTCTTTTTATTTTATTATATAAATTACTCTCTTGGTGTCATATGACACACTATAAGTCTATAAGTATTTAGAACATTGAAATAATTCTCTCTCTCGTGAATCTCAATTGCCAAAATTTCTAAAAAATTTTAAAAACACTAAATAAAATTCAACCACCAAGAGTATATAAATTTTTTAAACAGGTTTATTTATTTATTTTTTACTGTTGTAATAATCTAATTTCTAAAATATTAGGTCCACAAGATGTAGGTTGGCAAACCGTGAATGAATAGTAGAGTTTTGTACGTTATTAGAGTGTATTTGAAGTCCAAAACTCAAGCCCATAACAACTAAAGAGAACAAAAGTTACTAGAATCTCGTCATTTATCTTGAAAGTTAGTTGAACGATCAAGAGTGGCTCGATAGCCTCTTAATAGCTCTTCGATCTATCAAGAATAGCAAATCTTGAATCCAAATGAGGTCCAATAAGTCATTAAATCTCTATAATTCCAAGCTCTACTTGCTGAAGTATAAAATGACTGCTTTGGGATGATCTAAATAAGTTTAGAGAGCTGTGCCTGTATGTACACCTATGGTTTTCGTAATCAAGTTCTTTATCATCATCAAGCTTTGAAGATTTGAAGACTAGTAATGAAGCTAAAGCCGGGTGCATACATCACAGAGTTGCTGTTATGAAAATCTTCAAGAACCAAAATAATAACAAACCCAAAAAAATAATGGTATAAAAGTGTAATAATTTTCTTCCTTTTTGAATAGTGTATATTGTAGAATAGACCTCACTGGCTAGCGGTCACGGGCTGTGCCTTTATTCCAAAACAAGTCATTGTCCAAACGTAGTTGGGCCTCAAAACCTTAATCAGCCCGAGTCTTGCAAATACCCAAATAGACCAAAAAACCGAAGTCGTCCTTCTTCTTTGTTTCACTTCTCCACCGCTCACTCGAAATCTGTAGGGGTTTCGCGAACCTTCCTTTCGCTGCTACATATACAACTTTACAATCTTATTGCAAAAGCCTTGAAAGCCTTTTCCTTTGTATCTCAGAGAAGAAGAAGAAGAAGAAGAAGAAGATTGTCTTTGTTTGTAGCGTTATTGTTTATCGTATTAATGGCTAAAGAAGGACCCAACTGGGATGGATTGCTCAAGTGGAGCCTCGCACACTCCGATGGCACTAACCCCAGTCGCAATTTAAGGTACCCCTCTTGTTCCTTCATGATTTTTGTTAATTTAGAGTTTAAAATTTCTTTGGGTTTGTATGTATTAGAAACATGGGAAAAAGTAAAGGAGGCAACTTTAGGTTATAATCGAGGTTATAAGTGAAATCCGTGTTGGGTGCTGCAATAATGTTTAATTTGAATGTAATGGGTGTTGATTAATTTCATTCATTATGTATATTATCAGCGAGGAGGATCGAAAATGGTTCATGGAAGCTATGCAAGCACAGAGTGTTGATGTTGTTAAGCGCATGAAAGAGATAACTCTTGTTATGCAAACTCCTGAGCAAGTCTTGGAGGCCCAAGGAGTTACTTCTGCTGATATAGAAGGTATTATATCACAAAAGCCTAGTTTTATTATTATTATTATTATTATTATTATTATTATTTTTTTTTTTTTTTATGTTTTAGTCACGTATTAATTTGGGTTTGGGTTCTGGTGTTTGTCAACTGGTAGATATGTTGGACGAGTTACAAGAGCACGTGGAGTCTATTGACATGGCCAATGGTAAGGTTCTTGCATTGTTTTTGTGAACTACTTCTTATGTGATGAGAAATTTGGGGATGCAGTTGCTTATGTCTTTGGTGCTTACTTAAGTTATCATGTGTGAATGAGTGCATTGAGTATTGGAATATGTGCAATGTGACTATCTTGATCGATAATTGTGTCTTGGTGTTATTGTTAAGTCGGTCGTCATATTGTATAATGATGTGTTCTTGGATGCTTGACGCATACAAGTCTAATCTTAAAAAATGTCATTGCCATCTACTTCTTTTTTTGACTGAATTGTCATCTACTTCTATTAGGTATACAACCAACGGGCTTGGCTTGTGTCCAATGCTCCAATGCACTGTATGTGAGTGACATCATGCGAACATGTCACATGTGTCCAAGATTGACCATGTGTCCGTGTCCAAGATTGACCATGTGTCCGAGATTGACCATGTGTCCGTGTCCAAGATTGACCATGTGTCCGCATCGTTTCTCATCCCAGCACTAGAGTACTGGACGGAAGTTTTTCCTATAATAAAATAAAAAATCAATTCATTGTATTGTTAATTTATTTGGGAATTTGCAATATTTCCACGGGATATATCCTTTCTGGAGTGGGTTCTTCTACCTCACTCTTTATATCTATGGAGGTATAAAGCTACTAACTCCAGAATTTTTCCCCCCTTTTCTTAAGGATTGATGGATAGTGTTTGAGCCATTACTGGTTTATCCTAAATGGCATTGCATATAATAATTTGAGGTGTCATTTTTTTGTTTCATTAGCCACTTATATACGCCTTTGCTCAAACCTTATTCTCCCTCTTGTTTCATTAGCCATTTATATATTCTTGTTCTGCATGCTTTTTCTTTCCTTTGTCTTACAGTCTTACAGTCTTACTACTGCTTTAGTTGAGTTAAAGAGAATTTGAAGGGTTGGCTTTTTGTGTAGCTAGCTACTTGTATATACTTGTTGCGCACACTTTTCCTATCCTTTGTTTTTAGTTGTGACAAGAGTATGCCTCATGTTTTGGCTGTTAATGCTTATGCTACAGATCTTCACTCAATTGGTGGTTTGGTTCCTCTCCTTGGTTACCTGAAAAACTCCCACTCAAATATTCGTGCAAAGGCTGCAGATGTTGTAACAACCATTGTCCAGAACAATCCCTGTAGTCAACAACTAGTCATGGAAGCAAATGGTTTAGAACCTCTCCTTTCTAATTTTACTTCAGACCCTGATGTGACTGTTCGAACCAAAGCACTTGGGGCAATATCTTGTGAGTGACTTCAGTTCTATGATGAACTTATTTTTTTTGTTAACCATATAATTGCTTGGGCTTAGACTGATATACTTGTAAATTATGCTTTGGGGTTGACTCTTCAGCTTTAATCCGGCATAACAAACCAGGTGTTACAGCATTCCGTCTAGCAAATGGTTATGCAGCCTTGAGAGATGCTTTAGGCTCTGAAAATGTGAGATTTCAAAGGTAATAATGTAAAAAGTAATCAGTTTATATGGTCATTTTCTTTCTGAGTCAGAAATGAATATATAGTCTGATATTTCATTGTTAAAAGAAAAACATTATGGATTTGGGGGAAGAGAAGCCAATTTCAAATATTTGGTTATAGTATACTTTGGCATGCATATATGATTTACTGTATTTTGACTCTCAATTAAGTTACTTTCTCCACTCTTAATTCCTTACAAGATCAACCACCTTTCAGGAAAGCCCTCAACTTGATCCATTACCTACTACATGAGAATGCTTCAGATTGCAATGTGGTAAGTGAGCTAGGATTTCCTCGCATGATGATGCACCTTGCCTCCAGTGAAGATGTAGAGGTACGAGAAGCTGCCCTTAAGGGCCTTCTTGAGCTTGCTCGAGAAGAGACAAAAGGGGCTGATGGCAGCCTAGGTGAAGATGAGAAATTGAAACAACTTCTCCAAGAGCGGATCAATGGTATCAGCTTGATGTCACCGGACGATCTTGGGGCTGCGAGGGAGGAGAGGCAGCTTGTTGACTCCCTGTGGAATACTTGTTACAATGAGCCATCCTCTTTGAAAGAGAAGGGGCTTCTTTTTCTTCCTGGGGAAGATGCCCCACCACCTGATGTTGCCAGCAAGCATTTTGAACCTCCTCTCAGAGCTTGGGCTGCGAACCCTTCCACTGATAAGAGCCCCAGTACTGAAAAGAAAGAGGCTCCTTTGCTTTTAGGAGGTCCTCCACCTGAGGCTGCAGATAGTCAAAATAATTCAGGTGCAGGAGAGGATGCCAATGGACAGCGGAATAGGTAAAACTAGAGAGAGAATGCCAATGGATCATGAATGGGATTAGCTTTTAGCTTGTGAGTGGGATTTTTTTGTCCATACGTTTTGTTGTGTACTTTTTGGAACATCTTTCCCATGGCTTGTCCTCACTGTTGGATTTAGGGAAGGCTGCCCAGAATTCTTGTTTGTTTTTGCTTTTAATCTGATGTTAATATTATGGTATTAACAGTTGATAGCCTGAAATTTTGCGATATGTATGGTTTTAGTTGCTAACAGTGTGAAGCAAACAATGTTGGTAATATACGACATCTTGATCTGTTGTTGCTCATAAAGATTGCTATTTAGTTGTTTTAAGAATAGCGCAAAGTGATTTCAGTCTTCAACTGTAATGGGGGTTCCAATTATAGCTCGACTGGTAAAGCTTATTTTTCTTGAATAAGAAAACCCACTTATACTAAAAATTAATTGTTGCTTTGACCTAATAACAAGAGCAATCATCACGAAGGAGGCACTATAAATTTGAAATTATATTGTATATATAAAAAAAAAAGAAAATGTTAACGAGTGCTTTTGTTAATAATTCATTTAAAAAAAATTTTTTATGAGAAATAAAAAAAAAAAAATTAATATTTTGATAGTTTTTTTTTTATTTATTGTAAAAATAAAATAAAAACTTTCTTTAAATGATTATTAACAAGGAAAACACTCATTAGCATTTTTTGTAAAAAAAAAAAAAAAAAAGTCATTTATATTGTAATCAAGATTTAAATAGTAGTCTTCATTCAGGAAAAAAGAAAGAAGTTTTAAATGGTGGTCTTCGTTACACAGACTGCATGGTATTTTTTTTTGTTTTTGATGAACTCAGACTGCGCATAGTTTAGACACAAGAAAATAACAAATATAATAGTAATGTTTATGATACAAAGAAGATTAGAAGAAGTCATAACTGTGACATGGAATGCAGAGAGGATTCATTCTTTCCTCTTCACAAGAAAATAACAAATATAATAGTGATGTTTGATACAAAGCAGAAGTCATTACCGTGACATGGAATGCGGGGAGGATTTCATTCTTCCCTCTACATGAATTGCCTCGGATAATCTCCATATCTGACTTTCTT
The DNA here is from genome assembly GCA_033629205.1 of Lithocarpus polystachyus. NCBI lineage: Eukaryota > Viridiplantae > Streptophyta > Magnoliopsida > Fagales > Fagaceae > Lithocarpus > Lithocarpus polystachyus. The sequence goes on along the minus strand of CM066168.1, from coordinate 34,889,633 downwards.
GTGAATAAGACAGGGCCCTTCGGCATCTAACACATGACCAAATGGCTCGACTTCTACATTGTCCTGCGAGAGACGTGATGCATTATCCTGGTGAGGGGTATAACTTTTGGCAAAAGAGAGATTATTATTATTTTTTAAAATAAATATTCTTTAATAAAAAAAAAGGTTACTACTTTGGTGTAAAATAAATAAAACTAAAAGCAATTTTACTGAACATAATTACTTTTTAGTAAGAGTTTTAACCGCCAAGAGTCTTGTAACTCAATTAGTTGGTACTTTCTATTTTTTTTTTAATTGTGACATAATCCTCCATTGTTCAAATCTTTCATCTTCTATTGTAGCTATCAAATTATAAAATGAAAATGAAGAGAGTTTTAAGGAATCTCCATTCCCCACTCAAAATGTATAAAAAAAAAAAAAAAAAAAAATTCAAAAATCGTTTATACTATTCTTAGTTCTTATCAATGATGACCTAAGTCTAAGCCGAGCTATTTATTTATTTATTTTGATTACCTCTTTTGGTTACCTTGTTTTAGGGTTTCCAACTTGGAATAAATGACTCTATAAGTTGTACATTTTTTTTTCCTAATTTCATTTTACCTTTACTTTGGATAATAAAAAGGTGTTATTTATTTATTTATAACCAATTAAAAAAAATTGTTAGAAACTTAGAAATGAAATGATCTCTCTCTCTCTCTCTCTCTCAAATGGACTTCTTCTTCTTCTTTTATTATTATTACTAGTCGCTAACCCGTGCGATGCACTGAAAAGCTATTGACTCTGAAAAAAATAAAGAAATATTTACCTTCTATACTTTTCCATAATTTAAAAGTGTTGTTTAACATTGAATGTTATTAAGTTGCAAGTGCATAGTTATTGAAACCTACAAAGTAATTTACAATTCTTAAATTAATAAAGCAAAACTCTCAATAGTTATATATAAACATACTTAAAACTAATATAAACTGCAAATATATAAACATATGCCGTGATATGAGGAAGATGCACCAAGTTTCAAATTTGAGTAGCAATATGACTTTTTCGTAGTAATAACAATATAGACAATTCAAAATTATAATACTTAATTTCATTATCTTTATGTTGAATCCATACAAATAATTAATTGAAATTAATCAAACAAATAATTAATCAACCAAAAATCATAGCTTTTACTAAGAAAACAAAAAATCACATAAACCTAAATAAAAAGTATTTAAGATAAAGAATTAAGGTCAACATATGAAAGAAAATTAATTCTAAATATAACAAAAGGATAAGATAGAAAGAAAATCCAAGGCACATATGAAAGCAAATAAAAAATTCAACATAAAAGATAAAACTCATTAATAACAATATAAACAAATATCCACATATGTTGAATTGAAATTTTATTAATAATAACAATATAAACAAATTTTGATATAAAATTCATTAATCAAAGAAGAAAGTTGAATCAAATTGCTTTTTTTTTTTTTTTTAGTCTTATCAGAATTTTTGTTTTATATAGATTATTAACATTTGAGTTTGAGTTTAATTTGGATTTATTAGAAAGATAAAGTTTTACTCATTGTTAAGTTTTGATTAACAAAAATAATTTTGTTTTAAAAAAATGATAATGATGAGTTTGAGTTTAAGTTGGACTTCTTAAAAAGATAGAATTACACTCCTTATTAAGTTTAGACTAAATAGAAATAATTTTATTTAAATAAAATGATAATAGCGAATATATATATGTAATCAATCCTAATGAATATCTTAAAAGATCTATAACTTACCACAAAAAATATATTAGATCATGATTTAGTTGTTGTGGTTGAGGATTATATTTTAAAAAAATTAAAAACAGTACTTAAAAATTAAAAATCAAGCCTACAAAACCACCTGAACAGCTCAATTTTTGGAGTGGCTTGAAAACAATAGTTAACGTTTGGTTGTGTGAATGTGAATTAAACTTAAAATAAATAAAAGTTAGTTTTGCTTATCTATATATAAATTATGAGGAAAACAGTTTTTGAGCACTGAGTTTTATAATACATTATAGTGAAAAAGTGTAGAATAAAAAACAAAAAAACATGGAAATCATAAGAGTATGAACCTTCAATTATGTCTTTTTCGTCTTTGTTATCATCTCTTTCAATTCTCTTTTTTTTTTTCTGAACCTTCATGCTTCCTACCATGACTTCAATTTACTGAGTGTGTTTTCCTTGTGAAAGTTTGAGTGAGTATGAAGAGTTTTAACCTTGGCAGGGGTTTATATTTGTTGAAATTTTGTTATAGAATTTTAGCTGAATTAAAATTTTCAAGCTTTTGAAACATATATCTAATAGAGTTCTATTTAAACTAAACTACTGTAACACTTGATAAGATAATTACACATTGAAGAGAAATAATAAATATATAAGATTAAAACCTAAAATAAAAAGAATCTAAAATAAAAAGAAAAAGAAAATAGTGATGACATGAAAAATTGTGAGAGTTTCAGATGTTTCGATTTTATATATATATATATATAGATTATTATTATTATTATTATTATTATTATTATTATTAATTTCAATTTACCTTTTCTTTTATTTAAAAAAACGATAGAAATAAAGAATTGATTTCTCTCTCTCTCAAATTTCCATTGTAACTGATATAGGGTGACTTATTTACCTTTTACTAAATATTTTATTGAGAATAAATATCCTCTCTTCCCTTTCAAAGAAACCAAAGGTCTTTTTTTTTTGGTTGTTGTTGTTGAGAAAAGAAGAAACCAAAGGTCTAACATGAAAAAAAAAAAAATGGAGTCATTTCTATGCTAGTATGTTGATTTGGACACAATAATATAAGGCCAACTCAGAGTCTATTTATCTTCGATTATTTGTCTGCCAAATATTGGTGCACAAGCACTGCTTCATCACCATATGACACTCCCCAATTCTTCTTTCAACACTCAGATAAATATTGCTTCGAGCTAGGTTGCTTTTACACCTAGCTCCTTACCCTTCTCTCTATCTGTACTTTATCATGGATTTCTTAAGCAAACCAAGTCTTTTGAGGAGACCATATATTTACTCGAGGTTGGAAGACACAGAAGAGAAATTCACCAAAGAGCACAGTTCTTAATCTTCAAAATACTCGAGCAAGCAGACTCGAGAAAACAACCTTCGTATTTGCGAGTTATAATATGCAATTTGAAGGTAAAGATCGGGAAGAGATTAAAGAAGGTAAGGGGAGCATAAATTAAATCTGCATCTAGAATTGGTGCCGGTTTTGCCATCTTATTCTATTGGCATTTTATTTCCATTTCCTTTTTGCTTTACTCTCTGTTTGCATTACAAAAAAGAGGTCCTGTTTATAACACAAAAAAAACGTGTCACCGTCGAAAACCAATATATATAGTCTCCATCTCGAGACCAATCTAGTTTCCATCTAGACATTAGCTTGAGACATTGGTGATTAGAATAAAATTTAGGCTAAAACGGTATTTCCGTCCCAAAATTTGTATGATTTTCGTTTTTCATTTTTAAAAGTTGATTTTTTTTTCTCTAAAATTATTGAAAATCTTATATTTTATGGCCTCAAACTTTTAAAAAAGAAATTCTTTTATTCCTAAAATTTTGAAAAATAGTACAGTAATTCTTAAACTATTAAAAAATGATCATTTCATAATTTTAAAAATGAAAAACAAAATTCATGCAAACTTGGGGGGTAGAACCAATATTTTAGTCTAAAATTTAAGTTTTTAGTTAATAAACCCGTGTGACATGGAAATTAGAGAGTGGGTCTCACAAGGAAGACACGTGTTCAAGAGTTAAATGGATTAATACACCTGAATTTTTTATTTAGATGAATAATACACCTGAAATTATTCGGAATATGGAGGATCAGATATAATAACTTATAAGAGTATCCACAATGGGACATGGATGTGCCAAATCTTCACAAAATTTACCATTGAGCAACACTTGGACTCCAGTACTTGGAATGCTAAAAGTGGGAAAGTGTAAATTTTTTTGAGATAGTGCGAATTTTTTTGAGATAGTGCTACAATATTATTTTACATGTAAGATGACACTGTAGCACTATGCCAAAAAAAAAAAAAAAAAAAAATCCATTCAAGCCTCTCTCTCTCTCTACAGACTGGGTGTTTGCTCTTTCATCCCCTCTCTCAGGCCATTCTGAAGCTTCTCTCTTTCTCTCCGAATAACTAAGCCGGCGTCACCAAGCCTCGCTCTTTCTCTTTGAATCACCAAGCTGCTGTCACCAAGCCTCTGCCGAATGTTGATTCACCTTCACCCATCTCCAAATCCCTTAATCGATTCACTCATCCCATAAACCTAACATTCTAGATACCCATTTAACTTTTCACTCCATCATTCTCTCTTTCTCTCCGAATCACCATCCTAAAGTCACCAAGCCTCGCTCATTCTCTCTGAGTCACCAAGCCGCTGTCACCAAGCCTCTGCCGAATGCCGATTCACCCTTACCCATCACTAAATCCCTTTACCGATTCACTCATCCCATAAACCCAACATTCTAGATACCCATTTAACTTTTCACTCCATCACTCTCTCTTCAAACCAAGATTCTCAAGGGTTCTCAAGGGTTTGTGGGTTTGGATTAAGATTTTGTTTGCAAAATCTCAAAACGAAGCTTCGCCGGTCTCTCAAATCAAATCAAAATCAAAATCAAAGCTATATACAAGGTGGGTTTTGATCAAGGTATTTGAGTTTTTGTGTTTGTGTTTCTTTTCTCTTTTTGCAAGAAAGAGGGGGATTCAGCTTATGTTTGTGTTTGGGTTTTGATCAAAGAATTGTTGTTGATGTTTGCAGAGGTGGGATTCGGTTTCATCACGAGGGGTTTTTGCTCTCTGTCAGATTAGCACCTTCAAAAAATTTGCTCAGGTTCAACTTCAATTACCAAAATCCCAATTTTATTAGATAATCGGTGTTCTTGTTTACTGATTTTTTCTTCAACAAATTAATATGTTGTATGTAAAGGTTCTATCAGCGGTTTTTGTTGTGTTCAACTCTATGGTTTTATTTGATTTCTATTTGTACATGTTGGCTATGTATGGGTTGTGTTTGCAGATATATTATGTAGAGTATATTGTGAGTTATTTGCTGCTGTATTCTATTAATATTTAGCTGTGTAAGGGCTAGTAGATTGATTAGGAGCTGTCAACTTATATTGTTTTGATTAGGAGTTGTCAACATATGTGAAGGCTCTGAACTCTTGTAGATTTTGTTAAGTTTGTATTTCTAATTGTAGTAATCACTTATCACAAATACTTGAACTCTTGGACTTTGTGATTTGGCTTTAATTGACTTCATACACTAACTGTTTTAAGTTCCCTATTTAAAAGAGATGATTACAGAAGAAGACATAACACGATATGCTAATATCTTACGAATGGATTCCGATTTTGTGGCACCATTTGTAAGTGGGTCTCAAAATACTTCAATGGCCATCCAAGAATCTTTTCCAAAAGTTGAAATTGTCACCTCTAATTCAACAAAATGTGGTGGCAACTTCAGTGTAGATGAGGACAACCTCCTCGTCTCTGCATGGCTTAACATTAGCATGGATGCCGTGCAAGGTCTGACCAAAGGGTTGAAAAATTTTGGGAGAAAATTGGGCAATAATTTTGCGAGAACAATACTTACGGAACCACACGTTTTGCTTCCTCCCTCCAAAGTCGATGGGGAAATATTAATAGGGAGACAAGTAGGTTTGCTGGGTTTATGGCTAAAATTGAAGCTCGAAATAAAAGTGGTGGGACTGACGAGGACAAGGTATAAATTATATTGCAATGATGTCACAACATCAATTTCCTAATAGTTTCAAGACACTAATTATTTTATATATATTTTTTAAAAATTTAGTTGAAAGATGCAAAGGAGCTATATAAAGCTTCACCAGCTCTAACAACCGGCAAAAAATCAGCTTTTGCATTTGAACATTGTTGGGTTGTGTTGAAGAACCAACCAAAGTGAAGTATGCCTAAGGAAAGATCATAAGGGCTCCCTCAAACTCCAAGTTCACTTGATCAAGTTGATAGTAACGATGATGACACAATGGTGGTAGAGAGACCAATTGGTAGGAAAGCCGAAAGGGCTAAGCAAAAGAGAACAGATGGTGGTAAGGGTTTTGAGGATTATTTGGGGAAACAATTGCAATATATCCAGGAATCACATGAACAAGACAAAGAGGCTCTTCGCATCAAAGCGGATAGGGTTCGAGCGGATGCGCAAAGAGCTGATATTGAAAAGGAAAAGCTTCGTCTTGAAACTATTAGGGAGGCGAAAAGAGATGATATGAAAATGATATGAAACTATTAGGGAGGAGGGAAAAATAATGACCATGGATACAAGTGGCATGAATGATAGAGAAAGACTTTATTTTGAAAATCTTAAGATTTAAATCCTTGCTAGAAAACAATTAGAGTAAATAGTTGGGTTTGACCCAAGGAGATGATGTCTTGTCCTAACCTTATTTTGGTAGTAAATTATTTTAGGGTTGGGGTTTGGCATATGTAGATGATATTTTGTTTCAACCTTATTTTGGTAGTTGATTATTTTAAGCGTAGGTTTGGAACATGTAGATGATGTATTGTTCCAAATTGATCAATTGGCAGTAGGTTGTGCCACGTATGTAATCACATCATTTTTGCTTATATGAAAAACTTATATCCTTTCTATGTTTGATGATGTATTTTTGCTTATAATAAGATTGATTAACTAAACTAGATGGTCACAATTAATGGAAAGTGACAAATTTTTTATGCCCTTTCCCTATTTATGTCTGTACCATTAAAATTGAACTTTAGTACATGAATGAATATTTAGGCTTTACTATACTGTGAACAAGAGCTTAATACTTGAATAAAAGCTAAGTTTATGTTGAAGTTTATGTTGAAGTTTCTGGTAATGCAAATACAACTAATTTGGGAATCACGTTCCTTCGTCTTCTGTCGAATCAAATTGAATTTCGATTGAGCTTGATCATGATTATTCCTAGTGGCTACCTGCAGCAAAGAAGCACGAGACAGTAATTTCAACACTGCATAATTTGTCAAAGTATTTGTGTTTACCTTGGCTTTATGTTCCTCTAATTCAGCAGTGAGACTGTCAATTTGTGTTCTCAAAGAAACTAGTTGAGCCTCCAAGGAGGCACGTTCCTGTACAACAACTTCCAATTCCATAACAAGTCTCTCCTTTTCATTTTCTTGCCCCTACTAGCCAACAAAAACATGTAAGAAGAAGTTAAAGAGCAAGAACCAAGCACTTACTAGATACCTGAAGCAAATGGCATTAACATCAGACTTCCCCATCCTTAATGACATTTCTTCTAATAATAATAACTTCTAAGCTATGAGTGTGCTACACAGGTTAAACTTTGTTTGTTATTGTTTCAAGATAATGATTCTCCACAAATGATTATCGTTTTGAGAATTATGTCTTTATGTGAGAATTTTGACATTTAACCAGGGTCAATTAGAGATACTCATCTAGTAAGTAAAACTTTATTAGAAAAAGAGGGAAAGACATAAAGTGTGTGTACTAGCCCTGCTAAAAGAATACAACTCAAAAGGATAAAGGATTAACAAGCTTTAGGCAGCAGAGATCCTTAGTCCTTTTGATGCCAAAAAAACAAAGCTTGCCATCAGCTACAGTTAGTTGACAGTACTTCCACTTAGAGCATTGAGTGAGGTCTATGACATGTAAGCTGTGATTTATAAGTTGGCGTACAATCATGGTTTTATCGTTTACATTACCTAGTGAAATTTAAACAGTATATATCTGGATTTTTTTATCTCATTCATAAATATTCTCTTATCATTATAGCTTGTTGAGTGAAGTGCTAATTTGGATACTTCAATAGGTGCAAAATCAATTCGAAGAACTATGCTTGTAAAGTGAAGATTATTTTCTTGGTTTTGTGGCCTTATAAGGTAAATTTTTCAAATAGCTTGATACTTGTTAGGATCTGGAGCCATGAATGCTTCTTAAATCATGACTATTTTGGGCTCTAAAATCTTCTTGTATTTGTTTTGCCTTTGACATGATGGAGTTCAGTGCATGATTTTTTCCTCAATTGATTACTAAACTTGTTATTACTTAAGACTCCCAAGTTATTATAATATACTGAGCCAGTCAACTTGGACAAAAACATGTTATATACTTTTGTGTTCTTGTCCAGTAGGACCTTTATTGGTGACTTTTGAAATGCTTGATCATTTCAGAGAACCACAATGCATATAGTAAATGTTTGTTATTGAGTGCATTCTACTGTAATTTCTAATTCATCCATCTGTTGGAAAGTATCATGTTAAAGAAAGTGTTTCAAACCTTATTATGTAGATAATAAAGAATTATATGCTTTATTTCTTATCAATCTTTACCAGGGGACTTTTTGCTTTGATAGATTTTAAGCTTTGTTTATCGAATAATATATCTACTTGTTCTTTTTCCATAATGCAATCTCTGCTTGCTTTGCAATAATAGTGACAATTTCCTAATACTGTTGTCTTCAAGGTTGTCTCTATGGGTCGCTCTCTTTTTCGCAAATTGCTTTTTGACGACTTAGACGAGGATGAGATAATGAGGCGAGTTCTTAAGGGTTCAACATCACAACGTAAACGTCGTCAGTATATCGAACGTGATCGTTTGGCAGGCCATAAAAGACTTTATCTTGACTACTTTGTTGACACACTAGTATATCCTCCTAATTTATTTCGGAGGAGATTTCGGATGAGTAGGTCTTTTTTTCTCCGTATTCAATCCAAGGTAGAAACTTATGAACCTTATTTTATCCAAAGAAGAGATAATGCCCAAAGGCTTGGTTTATCTTCTCTTCAAAAGATAATAGCTGCACTTAGGATGCTTGCGTATAGAATGGCAGCTGATTTTATGGATGAGTATGTGCGGATTGGAGAATCCACTGCAATAGAAAGTCTGAAAAAATTTGTTAAAGCGGTGGTTAATATTTTCTCTAAAGAATACTTGAAGTCCCCAAACAACGAAGATATTGCTAGACTTTTAGCCAATGGGGAAAGACGTGGATTTCCAGGGATGCTAGGGAGCATTGACTAAATGCATTGGAAATGGAAAAATTGTCCGACTGCATGGAAAGGTAAGTACTTTGGTCACATTCGTGAGCCAATCATTGTTTTGGAAGCAGTGGCATCATTTGATCTTTGTATATGACATGCATTTTTTGGGTTACTTGGGTCAAATAATGACATTAATGTACTAGAACGGTCTCCTATATTTTTTGAACTCGAACAAGCACGTGCTCCTACAGTTAATTACTCAATCAATGGCCATGAGTATACAATGGGATACTATCTTGCCGATGGCATATATCCGAAGTGGTCAACATTTGTTAAAACAATTCCATCTCTACAAGGACATAAGAAAATTATTTGCAAAAGCCCAAAAGTTGAATAGAAAGGATGTAGAGCCTGCATTTGGAGTGCTTCAAGTAAGATTTACAATTGTGTGTGGACCTGCAAGATTTTTCCATAGTGAAACACTCCAAGACATCATGAAAGCATGCATAATTCTTTATAATATGATTGTTGAGGATGAGCGAGATGTAAATGAAGCGGTGGAATTAGATTATGAGCAAATTAATGACAATCCTACTATAGAACTGTCACGGGAGCGCACAAATGAATTTACGAAGTTCATTGAAACCCATCAATGTATTCGAGACCATGAAATTCATTCTCAACTCCAATTAGACCTCATTGAGCATTTATGGCAATTACAAGGGGAGTTGTAGGAGCTTAAGTGTGTGAGTTATGCATGTGGGGTTTTATTGTAATTTGATATATCTATGAGTCTTCTAAAGACAACATTGATAGTTATGTATGTGGATTGTATCTATATATATGTATGTGGATTATAAAAGTTAGTAGGTTGAGTATATTGATATTTGGCAGGTTGCATGTATATATATGTATGTGGATTTTAAAAATTGGTAGGTTGAATACATTGATATTTGGAAGATTGCATGTATATATATGTATGCAGATTTTTTAAGTTGGCAGGTTGAGTACATTGATATTTGGCAGGTTGCATATATATGTATGTATGTGAATTTTTAAAGTTAGCTAGTTTGAGTAAATTGATATTTGGCAGGTTCTTTCTCAAAAAAAGAAAAAGAAAAAGAAAAATTGGCAAGTTTTATATCTGTGTGTGTATGTGGATCGTTAAAATTGGCAGGTTGAATACATTAATATTTGACAGGATGCATCTATAAATATGTATGTGGATTTTACATTGATATTTCGCAGGGTTGATAGAATATATATGTATGTGAATTTTTAAAGTTGGCAAATTTGAGTACATTGATATTTGGTAGGTTCTTTTTCAAAAAAAATAAAAAAAAATTGGCAGGTTGTTGAAATAGTTGGAAAGAAATTGAAAAAAAAAAAATTGGCAGGTTGTTGAAATAGTTGGAAAAAAATTGAAAAAAAAAAAAACTGGAATAGTTGAAAAAAAAATTGACCGTTGGAATAGTTGAATTTGAAAAAGTTGGAATAGTTGAATTTGAAAAAAAAAATGACAGTTGGGAGGAAATAATAAAGAAAGATTAAAAAATTAATATTCTAATAAAATGGTAAAATAATAGAGTTTTGCGATGTTAGGTGTATTGTAAAATGATATGGTATAATTGATAAAGTAGCTTTTTGAGATGGTAAAATAAGATGTGATAGCAAAACCGGTTGGAGATGCTCTAATAACCTGAAACTAAAGGGAAAAGAATTTGGGTCTTATTAGGCAACTACCCCAAAAGTTTAGGAGAATCCGGTAACTCATCTTGATAATTGTTTGAAGGATAAAGGTCATGAAGACACGTGTCCTAAAACAATTGTCAATTGTTGCCGAGAAGCAAGTATGGATAAGTTTTTCATCTGAGAGGAGAGATTTCAACTCCTTATAAAAAGTAAAGACTGTGCTTGTTATCCTTGTAATATCCTCCTTTAGTATAAATTTAGCCTCTTTCTTCTTCTTCTTTTTTTTTTTTTTTTTTTGAGTAAATGGATGTGTGGGCGTGTTAGCAAAAAGAGGTAGAGATCAACATTGCCTTTTGGAAGTCTATGACACATGCTCTCCTTTTGTTTATCCAGCTTTTGTATGGGAAGTAAGGCAAATAGGGACTAGTAAACTTTGTCCCTTAAATTGCTAATATGATTGTTGTTGTGTAAACTCTCTATTATATAAATAATACCCCCTTTTATTAAAAAAAAAAGTTTTATTTCAGTACTTTAATTTTCTACTCAATCTGCTATCGCGCTTTATTATTCTGCATAATCATAATCAACCATTTATACACGATCATGCCTTGGTGTAAGTACTCTTAATTATCACCACACTCTTTTGGTGCGATGGTCACTCCACAAATATAAGTATTTGTGGGATATAGGGGGCAAGAGTCGAGGTTCAAGTTTCCAGAAAGAAGCTTCACACACATATATATATACTTAGATTAGGCTAGAGTAGAATTTCTATCTTGTATTTAAAAAAAGTACTCTTAATTGAGACAATACTAAATTATTGATTCTTGAACATTTTAATCAAGGATACACATTCCATTGAACTCATGTCAAACTTGCAACCTTAGAGAAAAAAAAAAATATTCCTTCGAATAAAAAATTGATTGTCGAAGCTATTAATTTTGTGGTCAACGAGTGATCAACGACAATGTCAACTTTGAGATGAAGGTCCATGTCAAATGCATAGAACTTTGATATTGCGTTTGCAATCGAGTGAAATTTGCTTGTGACTTATTTTTTTTTCTTAGGCAGCAAAGCTTAAAAAGAAATGCATTCATAGAAAGATTGTAAAGGTATGTTTGATATGCAATAATAAATACTGTAATGGAATGATTATTCATATATAATAGCTACTCAATTATTTTGTTGCATCTTCACCCTATCCAAACATACAATCTGGCAAACAAACTTTCCAAAAATATAAACTTTCATCATGTTTAGTACGCGGTAATAGATTTTTAGTACATGTAATATCTTTTAGACAAAAATACCATTTTGGATTATACAATATGGGGCCACTTTCAATTTGGTTCACAGTCAATTTGACACCTACCGTTGACTCACTAGAGAAAATTGCCTTCGTGGCACATAAGGTGCACAGCTGACACATATAAACTTACCTGGTTTCTAAAATAATAATAATAAAATTTATCCAATATTTAAAAAATTCCACATATGAATCTATATGAAAAAAAAATTTAAATAAAAAAAAAGATTTGAAAAAAAAAACTTACTTTGCAATTTTTTCTTACTTTTTCTTGGCAACCAAACACATAATACACAATACATCGAAAAAAAAACAGATAATCAATCTCTCATTTCATTGAATCTTCAACCACAAATGAGATAAATAAGGTTGTGGTTGAAATTTGTCTCATAAATCTCAAAATTTTGTTAAGTTTCTCTTCCTTTTAGATCTGGGATTGTAGACTTGTAGTTGCCTAGATCTGGGTTGTCCTTATTGTTAGGGATGGACCAAGGAATTCAAGTTAGGGGGAGCCGGAGTATTAAAAAAAAAAAAAGGCATTCTATGTTCATAACATTTTTACAACAATTCTTAGGTGGTTGTCATTGTTTCTAATTGAACCCACAAATGAAATTTCTTATTTATCTACCAATAACAATCAGTAAAAACTTGATACTTAAGATTTTTTGTGAAAATATTGTTGACAAAGAATTTTTGGAAAAAAAAAAAAAAAACTCTAAATAAGCATCTATAAAGTATTAACAAATAAGCATCCATATATTTTGGGCTGAGGATTTACATGAGTTTGGGTCGGACTAGACTATGTTGGGCTAATGATTTTGGAGAAGAAAGGGGCCAAGCTACTTAGAAGAGATGCCTAAATATAATTTTTTTTTTTCAAAAGCCGGAAAGGGGGGGGGGGGGGGTGGGGGGCGCTTGGGCCCCTACTGGGGCCCGTCCCTCCTTGTCATAGATTGGGTGACTTTGAAGAATATTATAGGGAGGATGAGGAAGAAGAGGGGTAGGAATTGAGTAGTTATTTTGGGGGTCTTGTGCTTCATTGCTAGCTTGCCACCGTCGCTGCCACTACCAAGTTCTTTAAGTAGTGATTAGAGTAGCAGGAGGTGTTGTTGAGTATGGTTTTTGACTTTTTTCAGCATTGAAGCGAGTACGTCTGACTCAACACTTTAATAGCCTTGTCTTACCAGTAAGGCAAGAGCAGGAAAAAGCACTTGATTGAATTAGTTGGTTTCCTTAACCTCGATATGGGAACTAGGCAATTTGCAACCAAACCAAACTAAACCACCTTGATTCGTTATAATTTTTTTTTTAAATCTTTCTTCAGAATGATGATTTTTTTTTTTTTTGTCTTTTATTTGTTTATTTAAATGATGATGTGGTTTTTTTTTTTTTTAAATGTTAACTAAAAGTTATTATTATTATTTTAGAAGCCACGTGGGTTTCAACCAAGGGTGTTCATAGTGTGGTTTGGTGTGTTCTTTTTTTTTTCTTTTTCCTCTATTTTTATCATTGCACTAGACCTTAATTTTGCAGTCACATGTGTTGCACGGTGCTGCTTAGTGTAATGTATCACGATGTGGTTTGGTAGATTTTGGATTGAGACATTTTTCAAAATTTTTGGCTGGATCGACCCAACCTAAAGCTAGTTTTTCCTTTATTTTGGGTTGATTAAGTGAATTCCAACAAGTTTTTTAAGTGTGAAATAACTCTTCTTTTATAATAATATTACTTCATATAATATATGGTGTAGTTTTCTTAATATAGAAACACACACCGCATCGCATTGTGTTATGCATTTTTTTCACCTCCACTTGCAAGTTGGTGCAGTTATTCTATTTTGCGGGTGGTTTTGGTTGGTTTAGGTGTGATCATGTGGTTTAGGTGCTGTGCTATGTGGGCACGTTGTGTGCCACAAAGGCATTTTCTGTTATTGAGTTGACGATATGGATACAATTGACTACAAACTGAAAATAACATGAAGCAAATTGACTACTATTAAACTGTAGAGACCAAATTGAAAGTGACACACATATCATGTTTTACAAAATTTTCATATTTAGCAATTAATTTTACAACAAAAATATATGAATATGAATAGTTATTCTATTACAATATCTTTTATTGATAGTAATAAAGATTATTATCCTATTTTAATCTTCATTCAATGTATAAAATGTGGGCTAAATGTAATGTAAGTTGGCAAGTAGTATAATATATTAATAAGGACAATTATTAGTTCACATATATAAAGTGTACAGTGTAGGTAAAAAAAGGTGGCAAATGTTTACCTACAATGTACACTTTTTATTTTACTATTCATTTAACCTAATAATATTCCTATTAATAATAGAAGTGGATATACATTAAAGTTACTATTCCAATTGTTCGACTGGTCCAAGTCTAGGCCTAATCCCATTGCAAAAGACCATTTTTTTTTTGGTTTAAACTCCGCAAATAAATCTTTTACAAAACAACTTAGCTTTTTCAAAAGCTAGCAACGGTCCCACTACAGAAAGTGGTTCATAAAAAATAACAAAATCTACTGGTTTGCTCAACTCCAATTTTAGCTAACCTATCCGCACACATATTAGCTCCCCTGAAGATATGATTCACTACTGCTTTGGGAACGTTTTCAGCAGGCCCATTGCAAAAGACCATTACCCACTTTATAAAGGTCCCCCACTCTCTGTTATAAAAAGGTTCGAATCTTATGATAGCAATTGTGGTTTTTTATTTTTCTCTAAAATGGATGACAATATTTTTTGCACCTCGTTTCCAAAATATTACCAAAAAAATTCAACCCAATTGAGACTCTAAATTATTTTGAAAAAAATAAAATTCCATAAATCGTCAATATTAAACACATAATTTCCCATAGCCGTACACCAAACAAAATCTATCTCTTTCTTAACATTAAAATCAAAATTAAAAATTAGGTTACACTTTTACTTAATCATGTATAGTCTTACATTAAACCAATAAATATTTCAACCCAATTGAAACACTTTATGCCAAGGGAAAGATGGCATGAATGACCTCGTAGGAGAGGAAGTCATCCATGTCAACGATAGGCACCATCGTCCCTGGCATGTTTAGGTACCAATGAAGTGAAAGGGCAAACAGGCAAATGTATTCCCTCCTCTTCCAACAAGTATTCCCTCTTCACATTGTATAGAGGAGCCCTTCACTCCTTGATCCAACCACTATTCTTTGCCCTGGACTTTTTCATCACAGCTATCACGTTTAGTCCATTTTTCACCACCAACCTCTTCGACATGTTCAATCCAACAGGTAAATTCAGTTTCACTTTCGCCAATTTCTTCTTAGCTCTGTTCCAATCAGTGAAGTTGTGTCGCAGGATCATGTTCCAAAATTTCAGCTCATTGTACTCTCTATTACGGTAATAAGTGGCCAATGTGACCTCCTGCCAATCGAACCATATAGGCAATGTTTCAATACCACACATTGAAAATAAACACAACATTCAAGAGAGACTAATTCAACATATATTATGTGCAATTGCAATTCTAATTTATCATAGAAAATTGAAATTACAAGAAAGAAAAAAAAAATTGAAAAATCACCCTTCAAGATTTTTCGGACTTTAAATTATTTTGGAAAAAAAATTGTAAATGTGCCTTTAGATTATAATTCTTATGAACCAAGAATTCAAGATCCTGCATTATTAATATTAACCATATAATCTCCTACATATCCACACATAGAACAATTTTTTCCACTTTTTTAAGACTACAACCAAAATTGAAAATTACACCTTAGTCTTAAATCCATTTTTTCACTCCAAACTTGTGAAATTCACAACTCTAATTTGTTTTTTATCCACAATTTTTGTTCATCATCCACACTTTTGAAAGTATTATTAGTTTCTTCCAATATCCAAATAATAGTTGGCCAGTAATGACCACTTCTTTGCAATACCATCAATTTCAATTTGGTATTTGTATTTTTTGTTAACAAGCCTTAGATGTAAATTGATTGATTTCTTTGTACTAATAACCAATAATCATGACAATCATGAAATTTTGGCAATGTTATTGGCATGTTAAATACTTTTCTTGCAAAGTAATATTATTTTATATGCATATGAGCATTTTTCACATAAATTAAAATATTTTAAAAAGTTTGTAAATTTCAGAAGGTGTCCTTTCTGTCAAATACCAGTTAAGCTACAAAGTCCAAACAGATTCGTTTCAAACCTGTTTCAAATTCGCAGTCGGCAATAATATTTACTTTGGTTAATTATAAACCACTCATGCCAGTTTTTTACTGCCCACCAACTAATGAATTGCCTCCACAAAATCCATGGTTAATAATTTACGGCTGCTTCCTAATCTTTTACCTTCACTAACACAAAGGAATTAGGGATTGAAGTGGTTCAGCTCTGCTGGATATTTAGCTTGTATAAACTAAAGGTTGATGTTGGTGGGAAATCTCCTAAATCACCATGTTTTTAGCATTTATAGCTGAATCAGATTCCTGTAAAAGTAGTTTGTTGTTTCTATTGGTTGAACTTTAGAGTCTTAGTCCTGTTTCAATCAGTTGATTTAACTAAGAATAGGTCAATTATGGGAGTTCACAGTCAATCAAGAAGGTTAAGGATGTTGGATATCATGGTCTTCCAAAGGATATTATTAGGCTTAACCATTCTTAAATGCGTAAATTCTTTTGTTTTTAATGGTGTTACCCGAGGTGGCATTTGATGCATGAAGCTGTCATTCTGTTTGGACTTATGGAGCTCCCTTTATTTGAATTGCAGAAAATTTTGCTATTCATCAGAAACTGTTTCTATAAATCCTTGATAATAGGTAGAGGGATATGTTTCATTTCAATCCTGCTGCATAATTGCTAATGTGGGTTGTCTGTTTCATGTTTCTGATAGCCTTTTGAAATGATTGATTGTTCATGGATGTGACATCCACAAGTTGGAGCAGAGCCTATGGAACATTGGAATGCATTGTAGTCTTATTACAAGTCACGTTTGGAATGCATTACTGGAGTCTGTTCTTTTGTCCTTATCCCATCTCTTCCCACTGGCTCAGAAAACACTCGTATATACTTTATTTTGAGAATTTCCTTCAATAAGTTTGACAGGTTTCTGTCATCACATATTCTTTTGAGAAGCAGGTACAAGAAAGGTTTACCATGATTTCAACCTTTTTTTAGCAATACTTATCTTAGTTTCTTGGCCAGCACATCAGTGGGGTGGTCTAGTTCCACTATCACAAACTCACAGATTGTGACACATAGCTGAGCATTTTGTTCTCTATGGTTTTTCATTCAACTAGTTCTTAAACAAACATGTGGAAGTTCTGTTATAAGGCTCTCTTTTTTATTTTTTTTTTCTTGGTAAATTGTAAATCATTTGTGGTATGTACTACTGTACTAGTAGCATTTGGGTACTACAGCATAGATATAAAAGCTAGTAACTTAATGTGAGTTATTATGGTTCAGATATAAAAGCCAGTAACATATTGTCTAAAACAATTGTGTAAAATTTTCAGAATGGTAAGATAAAGAGCATATGAGAGATAGTTGAGGACTTTCTCCAGGAAACTTTAAGGCAGGCAATGTTCGTTCAAAAAGGGGGGAAAATAAGATTCGACAGCTTGACAGAGAAGGAAGAGAATTCTATGTCAAGATTTTTTTTTTGGGTAATGAATGATTTAGGTGAAGATTTTAACATGCCGAAAATCACTGAACTAAAGTGACACATTGTATGCAGGTTATATGAAATCAAAAGTTGTCCATTCGCACTTGTCTGTCCATAATTTATCCAATTAATTTCTACTAGTTTTAGTGTTTTACCCTATGTTTAGATAGGATAGATGGAGAAGAGAAGAGCATCTTGTAAATACACTAATTTTAGCATATTTACACCTTCTCCTCTCCTCATCACCCTATCCAAATGTACAAACAAGTAAACAATCATTACTCAATATTCCCAAAATCAACTCAATGCATTGAACTGGAAATGCACTAGACCTGTTATTACATTCACTCAGTTGCCTAGCCACAAGATCCATATATTTCTTAACCCATCTTCCATTTGCTTCTAACAAATCCTCGTAAAGGAGATCCCTTAATCCTATCAGCTAATAAACATATGATTAAAGACATATATCCAACAATAATTCAAATAAAAACTATAGTAAAAATCACAAGGACATTAATTCTTTCCTGATGCCATTTACTTCCTTGTAGAGTGTGATAGCGCCCTTAGTTTCTTTCATTCCTTACGAGGGAGGGCAGAAAGTGATAACATACCGTGAAGCCCTGCATTTGTTGAGGCTGGTAGAGTCATCAAAAGCATAACTATAAGCCTTGGGGCAAATAGCCTTAAAGAGATGTGCAAATAGAGTAGGCTTGCAAGTCTTTGGGTTAGCATAGTCCCCTGTGCAGCAATACTTAGCCGATTGCATGGCCAAGCAGGCACTCTTACATCCCACCACCTTGCCTCCTATCTTCACTTCCAATGATGAAGGGCAGCAAATGTTCAAATCAATCTCACACGACGCAACACCACACCCGACACCACCACCAACAGGTTTCATTGATACAGGCAAATTGAAGCCATCAACCAAACTCACATCATAGTAATGTAAAGGCGAATTAGAGGTCCCGAGTGTCATTTCGACCACCGTTGCTGGTGGAATACCACCTTTTCCCTTGCATTTTAATTGGCCAAAACAATCCCCAGTGTCACATGAGCCTTTTCCATTATCATCAAAGGAACAACCTTGCCTGCCCCAAATCCTTCCTGACCACTTCTCATTCACATCCATGACAACTTCCTCGCCACTGCCCAGATGGAAACCTCCATCTTTAGGTGTGGGCTGCCCTGCACCACCAAGTATAGCGGGCCATACACTCTCATTGCAATTGTTGACTAGAATGAGTTGTGCCCCATCTGCAACCACAAAATTAACCAAAATGAATGAGTCTATGAAAATTGGACAACGTACAAAAAGTATCATAAACAAATTAAGAAAGAACAAGAAGAATTACATGTGGAGGAGAGAGATGCCATTAGATAGAGGAGAAGAGGTAAGATAAATTGGGATGTTGGCATTGTTACGTTTTTGCCTTAATTTGATTTAGGAGGTGATGATTGTATAGGGAGAGGAAAGGGACGTAAGGCACTTCCAAATATTTGACCACAATGATTGGTTTGGACAACCGTTACCTTTTTAAGTGAAACGGTTTGTGGAGAGAGAACCTCCTCATCAACTATTGCTGACTGTGTGTCACTCTTCTGCTAGCTTTTCTTTCAGTGTTCTCTTTCTACTTTTACTTTCACTATAAAAATTAAAAGGCATATATGCATTGCTTCTATTGGAGGGTGTCCTCTCTCTTTAGGAGAAACTATGTGTAAATCATGTCTCTTTAGTCTTTATGATTCTTTTACTTTAAAATAAAAGAGTAAAATACTATGTATGTCTGTCTCTAACATGATCACTGAGTCTTCCTACATGTCTTCTTCATCATTGACATTATTATGTTCCTAGTGGTTGAGTCCGATTTCAGATGTTGAATTCTTTGGATACTCTGTGTTATTGGCAAAAATTTTGCCAATATACCTACTGAAAATTTGGAAACTATTCTCCCCCTGCTATATATTTTCTCCAATTATCATAACTCTACCAATACCATGTCATGATGTCAATTTTCTTCATATCTTCACAATTGGAAGCAAGTGTAAGTTTTTATTTATTTATTATTTTCTTAATTTTTTATACAAGATAAAAATTATACATCAACTTAATTTAAGTGTATATGTATGTAAAGCTTTCCTAGAAACTTGACTCCTGAGACTTATCCGCCACACCTCATAAGAACTTTGCACTTATAGAGTGACTATTGTGCAGTGGAAGTGTAAGCAATTTCTGATAATCCAAATGGCACTTTATAAAAAGACTTAAGAACCTTAAAAAAGTGATTGTTTCGTTTATCTTTTTTTTGTTATAATAGACCCAGAATGGAAAACAGAGTAGATTGCGCTTTTGCTAGTATAAAATAGGAAAAAGCAAGACTTAATTCACGGATCAGAATAATACTTCTTACTTTCTCATCCTTGTGGCATAAGCATTACTCTCTCTCTCCCCTCAAAGTAGTGCAACTAAACAGAAAGTTATACTGGGATTACATTTTGCTGAGATGAAGCTTGCCAGAGACAAAATTAGATTAGACAAAAACTGATAATGATGATATGCCACCCAAAGTCAAAAGTGAAAAATATTTAAGAGCCAATCGTTTTCTCAAAAAAAATAAAAAAATAAAAAAAAAAGATAAGAGAATAAAACTTCATGTACACATATTCTCTCAGTCAGATTGCAAAAATTATTGCATGTCAGTTTAAATCAACAAATCAATAAGTCTTTTGGTTCCTTGTAATTCACATCACCATCAAGTAAATATACAAACATCATTTTGAAACTACATAACATACCAGAATTAGTATTCCCAGAGCAAGGCCAAGAAGCTGAGCTGCTACTTCCCAAACTTCCTCCTAAATCAATTAATTAATCAATCAACCGGAAAACATTCTCCTTTGCTTCAGAACTTATATATTTATACAAAGTGGGACTTCTTAGTTACAGTCCAAACCAAAGGGGATATCACTCCTCTAATAATGTGCATTGATCTAGCATTGAGAAAGTAATATTAACAAGAAAACATAAAAAAAAAAAAAATTCTTTATCAAGAGATGACTTATAATTTTCTCCCACAAACAAAACCTAAGCAAAAGTCAATTTAAAACATGAACTTCGTTTTAGTAATAAACAATTAGAAGCAAATTTCTTACTATAAAAAAGATTTTCAGTCAAGTTACATTGATATAATTAAATATGGAACAAATTATGCCAACTCCAAATGTCAAGTGTATATTGCTTGAGTGAAAAATACATAAAGAGACAACTATTGGCTGCAGTTCCTCATTGGAATAATGACAGTTCAATTGCTTTTATTTGTCAATTAACATCATAGGAGTAGGGAAAATTGGATTTAAAACCTCAATTGCTATGCAACATTCTAATGTTTCCCAACTAAATACTTCGTAGTTCAGCCACGCTGTTGTTTTGGAAGACTCAACGAATTGAAAGGAACTCAATGGAATCCACATGCAGAACAGCAGAAGGGAAGTGGCAACTGGCAAGAGTGTGATCGGTGTGTTATTGCTTAAACGTGAGGTATACAAGGGTTGCAGTCGTAAATAGTTGTACAGTTTAAGCAATAAGCACTATAATTAACCTAGGATGCACGGACGCTTCATTTGGAGTACCATATCTATGTTATATCCTTGTCGTACTCCTGTCATAACAATGTCCAATTTGCCGTATCATGTTATATTTTTTAAAAATTTCTT
Organism: Lithocarpus polystachyus; assembly: GCA_033629205.1. Taxonomy (NCBI): domain Eukaryota; kingdom Viridiplantae; phylum Streptophyta; class Magnoliopsida; order Fagales; family Fagaceae; genus Lithocarpus; species Lithocarpus polystachyus. The sequence continues at coordinate 34,868,210 of CM066168.1, read as the reverse complement.
GTGTCGTTGTATTGTATCCGTACTCATACTTGTACTGTGTCCATATCCGTGCATCTTAGTAATTAACACCATGATTAACTGTAATTAATATAAAAAATCCAGATAATTCATTTTAGAGGACTTCCTTAAGCACATAATGGCTCAAGTGTTGGTCTATTGAGAGAGAGAATTAGCTTTTGTTGTATAATCCATATGCCCATATCCAAACAAGGAACAATTACATCCCTGCCTTCAATCCTCTCTAATCTTTCCCAATTCAGTGTAAAAGGAAATAATTATTAATTAACAAACAAAAATTAAATTTTCACCCTCCTGTTAAAAATAAATAAAAAATCCTGAAGATTACCTCCGGTTGTCTCATAAATAAGGTTGTAAATGAGTTGAGTAGGACCAAATATTAAAAGTTTAGAAGTGTTTATTTAAAGTTTATTTCGAATACGAGGCGAGCAAGAGCTTATCACCAAGCTTTTTTTTTTCGAGAAAAAACTTATCACCAAGCTAAATTATATATATTAAAGTTTGGTTCTTTTTTTGTCAAACAAACTTGATTTTGTTTACTAGGTACTTGACAAACTAATTATTTTTCATTTGTATAAAAAAAAACTGATTATTTTTCATAAACAATATACTTTATTTATTTTATTTATTTTTGCTATTTCACAATTCCATGCTAATATATTAATAACTGAATTATAGTTGAAATTATATTATTTGAATTTCTTAAAATCGAGAAGAATTTCTTAGTACATTGATGTTATAAAAGTATATAAGGTTGATGTATGAGTGTTGTACAATTATAAGGAATGAATTACAAGTATAATACAATAAGTCTAAGGCTCTAAATACAAAAATAAATGGTTTTTGTTTGTTAACTACAAATAGACTATTTATATTCTTCTAAAAAAACAAACTACTTATATCATAAATAAGCTACAAATAATAACCTCATATCTTATAAACTTATTTACAAACTTATACATTTCATCCTCAAGTCAATATAAATATTTTTTTTATACATATATAAATAAATATGTAATATCATATATACTTATCAACCCTCAAGTCTCATACTCACAAACTTCGACAAATTTTACAAAGTAATATATTTTTAATATTACTTATATAAATTGATACCATTTTGAAGTTATTTGAGGACCAGACATTTTGTTTAAAATTGTCAGTTTTTTACATTTAGACATTAAAAATCGTGATTTTATAATATGATTTAAGACTTTAAGTTGCCTTTGTTGAAATTTAATTGAAAATTCATATAAAAAAAATTTAATTGAAAATTTAAAAACACAAATTTAACACATAAAGTCGTATTTTCAGGAAGATAAAAAATCCAAAATAGTTTCAAAAAAATACCAATTCAAATAATTACTATTAAAATAATATTAATTTGTAAATTTTCTTTGGGAACATGAACATGAATGAACTTATTTTTGTTTTGTTTAATTTTAAATCCAGATTTTTGCAAGGAGTGACCACGTTCCCTGAAGACAAAAACCAAAACACAGAAAACAATATTATATTGTTTTCTATATTTTTATTTTTTACTCCTCAGAAAACCCCTTCTACAGAGTCGCAGGGTTTAGCAGCAACATACGATGATTCGCGTCGCAGCTAAGCTCTCTAGAGCCACCAGCTCCGCCGTTCAATCCGCCAGACTGGTTCCCAGCTGCCAAACACCTTGCCTTCTCTGTCCATTACCACCGTTCAGATTACTCCATGATGGAATTAACGGCCCAGATGCTAACCCAGTTGCTATTCAGATGATCAATTACGCTCTCTCTCATGCTAGGTCCCGAAAATCAGGTTCTTCTCTTATCCTTTTAAAATTTTTTTTCTTTAAATTTTAAATTTTTTAAATTTTCACTTTTTTTTTTTGCCATTTTGTAGAGGAATCGTACGGACAAGGTCTTCTGGTATTGGAGCAATGCCTCTCCACTCAGTTGAGTGAGGGCCAAGATGCCGAGAATTCAAGGGGTTCGGTCTTGCTGGCCATGTCTACCTTATGCTCTGAAAGGTTTTTTCTTTTTCTCTTGGTAGACAATTGTTATATTCATAAATATATTGTAATAGTTTGAATTTGGTGGTTTCAGAGGGAATTTTGATGAAGCAATTGAGAAACTTCTGAGAATTGAAGAATTAAGGCAATCCTCTTTAGGTGTTAGAGGTAAAAAAGAAGAATGAAAGAAAGAAAATTTATGATCTTAATGTGAATTTTCTCTGCATTTCTAAGTGAATTTGTGAAATTGGATTCCAATGATGAAATGGGTATTGAGTAGAAATGATATTTGGGTCTTTGATATAGTTGCTGCAATGGAAGCTCTTGTTGGTCTTCATCTAGAGTTGGGGCAGGTCAGTTTTTACAACTACCCATTTCAATGTTTTATACATTTATTCATTTATTTTCATTATTATTATTATTATTATTATTATTATTATTATTATTATTATTATTATTATTATTATTTTTGAGTTTTGAGATTTTTGGTTTATCTGGAGGTGGTTCTTCTTATATAGGATGATGCTTCATCAGTGATCGCAGATAAATGCTTAGAACTGGTTGAGAAAGAAGAACCAAAAACTGGTGGTGGAAACCCTGTGGTCTTAAGTGCTCGTGCTAAAGCAGCTAAAGGGCTGGTTGAGCTTGTACATGGTAATCTGGAATTAGGTATGTCGAGCCCTTGATTTCCTCTTTTTTGTCGTTTTAAGAGTTTTCCTCAATGACTGAATAATTAGCTGTTTTACTTCAGCGGAGACATTTTTGAAAGGATGTGGGAACAATGAAGGAAGCACTGGTGAGATTCATGGAATTAGTCATTGTGGAAGAGATTATAGTGAAGTGCATTGACCCATTGATGTTTTGATTTCTAGGTAGTGTTGCTCTATCATATGGAGAACTCTTGCATGCCATGCAGAACTTTTCATTGGCAAAAGAGGTATACAAAAAAGTAATTCAAGGGGCATCTGAGAATAAAGATTTTAGTGATTTGCATGCCTTTTCAGCTTGTAATATGTCCTTAGAGGAAGTATTGTTGGCAGCCACTTGTGCTTTAGGACAGCTTGAGGCACACATGGGGTAGGCTCAACTTACTTGTATATCTTTCCTTACCCCTTAGCTTTACTCTTTCCCTTTTTCTTTTCTCCCTTTGGTATTACACCTTTAATCTATTATTTTCTTTTAGGAACTTTGGTGATGCAGAGGACATATTGACAAGGGCATTATCAAAAACAGAGGGTCATTTTGGTATGTTACTTTGGCCTTTTGTAGTTAATTATGTGACATACAAATACTTTGCATTTTATAATTGCATCTATCTCTGAAATGATATCTTGATATGTCTTGTGGTTTTATTTGTTTGATATAGGCTCTCATCATCCGAAGGTTGGGGTTGTCTTAACTTGCTTAGCACTTATGTTTCGGCATAAAGCAAGGCAGGAGCGATCAAGTTCTCTTATGATTCAAGAGGTCAGAACTTGTACCTGACCAAATTTGTCTATTTTGGCAAACTTTGAAATTTTAACATTTATTATTTCATTCACTGGCTCTTAATTGAACTTGCTAATGTGTGGCCATGCATAAGTAATTTGATTTCAATGATTTTAGGATATTGAATGAATTCAGTAAGTGAAGGTCGAGGTTAATTACTCTTTTTTTCCTCTAATAAGGTGGTTTATTGAGATAGGTTATTGGGTGATGCAGGGGCATAGTGGCAACTTATGTGGCAGCCACATAGGCAACATGTGTCATTTATTCATAAGTTCATTTGTCTTTTATTTATCTTTATTATTCAGTCAAAGTTAATTATAAGTCTTGTTGGTAGTTGTTCCAACCTAATAAATCTGATCATAGGGTGATGTGAAGCCAGTCTAGGGAGTTGTCATCTGTATTGGAAGTTGTCATCTTTATTATTTCGCATGCAATGTATTCACCTATAATTATCAATAAGAAATCAGAAGAAGGCAGAAAGTTTCTATTCAGAAAAATTATTTGCAAGTGTCCTTGCTTTGGAGTTGAGTGATTCCTCCTAACAATCAAGTGTGACTTGGTTGCGTTGAGTGACATCCGCGATTAGTAGCGTTGAGTGACATCCGCTATCTTTGGTTTAGTGGCATCCCTAAACTATTCATCCTATCATTAGGTTAAATCTTTGATTTAGCCTATCTAGCGGGTCTTGGCCTGCATCATTGAGTTATTGGGTCTCGCATATGTATAATTGATACTTAGCTTTATGGTGAATAAGAAAGATAATTTTAGTAAGACAATCTGTTGATGAGACTAGTTTACCTAGTGGTCAACCCCATAACTTATTCATTGGTCAACCCAATAGTCTAGTCTTTAGATTCTCTGGCATATTTCTTTATCTATTTATTGATTCTTCGTTGGTTGATAGGATGAAAAGTGGAAGGATAGAAAATGTAGGAAGGATGGAAAAGGTTTCAGTTTTCCCTCACGTGTTTGGTAGAGAGAATGGAAACGTGAAAGGGTAGAAAATAGAGATATGCTCTTTTTTTTTTTTTTTTTTTTTTTTTTTTTTTTTTGTGTTGGTTGAGGAAAAGGGAGAAGAATGGAAAGGTAATTTCTATAAATTTATTTTTACTATAACAAGTAACTTTTTTTATGAGTATATAAAAAATTTAAAAATTTTCTATTCTTGTATAAGAAAAAAAAAAAAAAAAATATCATCATATAAATTAGTATAGATGATTACATCACATTTATTGTATTATTCTATTTAATTTTTATTTCTTTGCCTATCCATTTTATATATAAAAAAATTAATTAGCTGAATTATATACAATGACATCTTATGAAAATAACACATCACAAAAAAAAAAAAAAAAAAAATCTTCCAATCATACTCTTTGTAGAATTTTTTTTTTCTCTGTAAAAGGGTTATCTTGTCTTGTTAACAGGTGTCAAAACAAACATTTTTAAAAAATAACAAAAAAAAAAAAAAGCAATAAAAAGGGTTAAAATAATAAATTTCTCTCAAGTTTGCCTCTCAAATTGGGAGGATGGCTTTTTGTGGGTCCGGGTGGAAAATCTCCACCCATCCCCCTTTCCATCCTATCCTTTTTTTGATAAATAACGTAAGAATATTATTAATAATATAAAGAATGCCAAACCAAGTACATTGGGGATGTACTAAGGGGGCACAAATCAAGAAACTAAAGAACAACGGTCAAGAAAGATAGAAAATGAGGAACAAGAAAAATGAGAAAAAACCACACTCCATTCAAAGAGAGTGTGTAAGAAAAAAGATTTAATCTCTAGTGAAGAATGTTCACAACCCTCGAAGCTTCTAGCATTCCTTTCACGCCAAATGCACCAAATCAAGCAATGAGGCACTAATCTCCAAACATCAAAGTGACGATGTTGCCCAAACTTTCCTTGCCAAGTCTCAAACAACTCAAGAACAGTATGAGGCATAACCCATTGAATACCAAACAAGCAAAAAACCAAGGACCACAACTCCCAAGCTATGGAGCAATGAAGTAAAAGGTGATCCACTGACTCCCCACACTTTTTACACATATAGCACCAGTCAAGCACGATCACTTGTCTTTTACGAAGGTTGTCTGTTGTTAAGATCTTACCTAAGGAAGCAGACCAAGAAAAAAAAGCCACCCTTGGAGGAACCTTCGATTGCCATATCATTCTCCATGGAAAGGAAACAAGAGTAGGGGGGTAGAAAGTGCAATAATAACCTCTAACCTCAAAACCTCTATTCCTTGCAGGTTTCCAACAAACCTTATTTGGGCCAAACCCTCGCACTGTTGAAGAGTAAATCAGCCCCATATACCAGTCAAAGGCTTCTTCTTTCCAATCTTGTGATGGACAATGAAATTGCACATTCCAGTGAAACCTCCCAGCAGACCAACCCATAACTTCAGCCACCGAAGAATCCTTTGACCTACTAAGACAATAAAGCTCCGGAAAATTCTCTTGGAGAGTACAATCCCCACACCACACATGCTTCCAAAATTTCACTCTAGTACCATCCCCTACATCATAAACAAGGAATTTAGAGAAGTTCAACCAGCCACTTCTAATGTATCTCTACAAGCTGACCCCATAAGGACTCGTCACATTTTTCGTACACCAACCACCTCAAATGTTCCCATATTTTGCCTCTATAACCCTTCTCCATAAAGCATCAGTCTCCATCCCATACCTCCACAACCATTTTCCTAGCAGGCAGAATTGAAATTCCCCAATTGTCTTATACCCAACCCCCCAACCTGCAAAGGCCTACAAACCTTGGCCCAATTAACTAAATGTATTTTAGGTTCACCACCAAGCCCATTTCACAAAAAATCCCTCTGTAATTTTTCTATACGCTTTGCCACCTTGCCCGGTAAAGGAAAAAGGGAAAGAAAGTATGTAGGTAAAGACGAGAGAGAGCTTTTAATGAGGGTCACCTTACCCCCTTTAGACAAATACATTCTCTTCCAACCTGCTAATCTCCTCTCCATTCTCTCTAAGATAGGATTCCAAACCGATAAATCCTTAAATTTGGCTCCCAATGGAAGGCCCAAATATTTCAATGGCAAAGAAGACTGCCCACCCCCCAACGTACCCACCAAAGCTTCCAAATTGTGTACCTCACTAATAGGTACCAATTCAGATTTTCCCAAATTAATATGAAGCCCTGACACCTCCTCAAATCTAGCAAGAATCGCCCTCAAATTAGCAATCTGAGAAGGTTCAGCATCACAAAAAATCAGAGTGTCATCTGCAAATAAAAGGTGAGACACCATCACAGATGGACCAGCCGTACTACCCACAGAAAAGCCTGAAAATTGCCCGGCGGAGGCAGCCACTTCCAACAGCCTACTTAATGCCTCCATCACAATATCAAACAATAAAGGAGATAAAGGATCCCCTTGCCGAAGCCCCCTAGAACTTCCAAAGAAATCAGATGGGCTACCATTGATCAAAATGGAAAACTTTATAGTTGAAATGCAATATCTTATCCATTTTCTCCATTTCTCTGAGAAACCACAACGTTGAAGAATATACATTAAAAAGTCCCAACTCACATGATCATATGCCTTCTCTACATCCAATTTACACAACACACCTAGAACACTCGACTTCAATCTACTATCAATACATTCAGAAGCAATCAAGATGGAATCCAAAATCTGTCTACCCTTCACAAAAGCATTTTGTGAATCCGAAATAAGCCCATGCGCCACCCTACGAAGCCTATTAGTCAACACCTTAGAAATAATCTTATAAATCCCACCAACTAAGCTAATAGGCCGAAAGTCCTTAACCTCCACAGCATTTACTTTCTTGGGAATAAGGGCAAGAAATGAAGCATTAAGGCTCTTCTCAAAAACCGCTTGAGAATGGAAATTGTGAAATACAACCATAATTTCTGATTTCAAAACACCCCAACAAGACTGGAAGAATGCCATTGAAAAGCCATCAGGGCCAGGTGCCTTATCACCATTAAAGTCGTTGATCACCCCAACCACCTCTTCTTCCTCAAAAGGCATATCTAGCCAACTTGCATCTTCCACCGAGATACTATAAAAATCCACATCATCTAAGACAGGTTTATGAGCCACATCCTCCAAATAAAACTACCTATAGAATTGAGAATACAATCTGCTATAGCAGCCGAGTCCGAAAACAACACCTCATCCACCATAAGCCTATCAATAGAATTAACCCTCCTGTGAGAGTTAGCTATGCGGTGAAAAAATTTAGTATTCCTTTCTCCTTCCCTAATACAAAGAACTCTAGATTTCTGCCTTCAACTTATTTCCTCCAATAGAATAGCTTTTTCTAACTCATCACGAATTCTTCCCATTTCACCCCTTTCTTCCGCTAATAAACCCCGACTCTCCTCCATATTCTCTAAAGCACTTAGATCCTTCCACAATTTTTTAATCCGAACTTCAACATGACCAAACACCTCCACATTCCATCTTTTCAAATTGTTTTTTAAGAGTTTTAATTTGTTGGCCAGAATGAAACTCGGTGCACCATGAACTTGATAGGAATCCCACCAGGACCGAACCCTATCCAGAAAACCTTCATCCGTAAGCCACATATTCTCAAATCTAAACGGCATACTTCCTTTCTGAAAAGATCCACCCTCCAGGACAATTGGAAAATGATCGGAGCACAACCTAGACATCTGTCTTTGAGACACTGTTGGAAACTTCTCCTCCCAATCAGCAGAAAACAAGAATCTGTCCAGCCTAGCCTTGGAAGCAACTTCTCTAGAATTTGACCAAGTAGAAGAACCCCCTTTCAATGGCAGATCAATGAGACCTTGTTCCGAAATAAAATTGGAGAACTCCCGTATAGCTATAGTGACAGAATTAGATCCCAATCGTTCGGAAGGCATTAAAATCACCACCCACACACCATGGAACACTCCACCAGCTAATCAAATCACAGAGTTCCTCCCATAAAAACCTCCTATCACGGTATAAATTAGGACCATAAATACCAGTAAACGCCCAAACAAACTGGTCTGACACACTTGTAAACTTACAAGAAACCGAAAATCTCCCCACTGCTTCCTCCGTTTTATTCACTACCCAGGTGTCCCACATCACCAACACCCCACCAGAAGCACCACAAGAACCTAAATAAGACCAGTCAACATGTTGGCCACCCCACAAACTACGAATCACCGCTCTATTAATCAGCCCCATTTTAGTTTCTTGAAGACAAATCACATCTGGCCCCCATTTCCTAATCAAATTTCTAACCCTGAGCCTTTTGTCCTGCTCATTCAACCCTCTAACGTTCCAAGAAATAATCTTCACATTCATTGATAAGACACAACAGCCCGCTCAGAACTTGCACTCCTTGCTTTAATTGGATCAAACTCAACATTCAATGATGACAACAAATTCTTCAACTCCCGTTGACCTTTCTGGCCTGACTTGACCAACTTCGTTTGAGCACCCACCACAAGTTTCTTTTTATCTTTCTTTCTGGCCTCAATGGCTATAACAAGCCTGTAATTTGCTCCTCAAAACCTTCCAGCGAAGTGTCCACAAATTTCTTGAAAGCCTTTATCTTATTGATTACCCATTGAGATAGTTGACAATCCACACTCTCCTTAGACCCAATCTCCTTCGCATGACTAGTCATCAACTCCAACGAACCTTCAGTGGCCAAAGGTACCACAACTAAGGGCTCATCACCACCCTCACAAGACCTCGACCTATCACCAACTTCCCATGACTCACTCTCTGACCCAGGAACCACAGACAATGACTCCACTAACCCCTCACCCTCATCTGCCCAACTAACCCTCTGCCCTTCAGTAGTACTCGAAACATTACCCGGAACACACTCTCCCTCCAAACTTGAGTAGACAGACAGATTATCTGGAGAACGATACAGTGACAGTGGGAGCACTAATTGTCTGCCATCACGCAACTGTAATATCCAGTCTTTAGAATTACCCCAAGTCTTATCCAAGTCTCCGACCAATTCCCTTATAGTTAAGCCAGGTATTTGATCTCCCTCAAAATCAGAAGTACCCAGTCCTTCCGAACCCACAAAATCCTCATCCCCAACCTCCGATACCACTGTAGAAGACAAAGACACCACCGACGAAACTATCGGGTCAGCACCGGTTCCGATGTCGTGGATGACACCACCGGCACCACCCTCGACCCACTCAGAGTGCTGATCGGCGATATCTGGTCTTGGGAGGCTTGGGCCACCTCCGCTAGTCCAGTCGACGCAGAGGGTGGCTGAGCTAGCGGAATCGTGCTGTCCTCTCCCCCCTTACCCATCACTTCTGTCGCTGCTACGGAAGAATCCATACCCAGCGATACCTTCAACGACGTCGCAAGGAGCTCCGATGTGGTCGGTGTGAGCCTTGAGCTCTCAAAGTCCTTCGTGGCTAAGATCGCACTCTTACCTGAGCACTGTGCAGTGAACCCATTCTGGTAAGAAGTCTCCAAAGCCCGTAGTCCACTAAATGAACTCTCTCCAACCTCAAAATTAAAAGGATGTGGGCTTGACAGACCCGGGCCCAAACTGGGTTCTTTATTTCCCACCAAGGCTTGGGCATTTTGCTTGGATGGGCCCAGACCCATGTTTATATTATGGCCATTATTACTTAACACCCATTTGCCAGCTTGTTTACCACAACACTATCCCATAATACCCGCCTCTTTCCATATTCATTCACCTTCACAGTCAGCCCTCTCCCAAGCCAGCGAGCCTTCCTTCTGTCACGCAACTTTCCAAACTCAACCATATTTGAATTCAAAATGGGCTTCAAAGGAATAATGAATTTATTTCCTTCCAAGATTTTCTCCCCAAATTTATTCTTACCATTAATACTACCTTGTCCACCCTCTCCACCACCCACGGCTGGCTGAGGACAACTTCCAGCCTGAGTTTCAGAAACAACTACCTGTGTGTGAGAGTTGTCACACGGAACTTCCACAAAATTCTTCACAGTACCAGCCTGAATCTTTTCCTTACTGAGGGGCTGCTGAACATGCTTCAACCTTGCCTGCACCGGAGCTTTGACAGCTTCTACATAGGACCTGGCAGGTTGATATTTAGGGAATTGCTTAGACCTGTACGGTACAAACTTCAAACCACCCAACGCATATTGAGAAGGTTCCAACAGTCTTCTTAATTCAATCCCAAAAGTTCTCCATCCTTGTTGTAATTTTCCTGCAGGAATAATGATATTTCTCCGCAGCCCACCTACCTTAAGCTCTGTCAATGATAAATACTGCCCAAACGAGTTGGACCCCCGTTGCAGCGTGTAAGCAGTATCAACTTCCCTGAACATGAAAAATTGCTTAGGACCAACCCCACTCACGGTGTATTCCAAATTCCGCATTATCCAAAGAGCTGCACTCTTGCCCATAAACACCGATTGCATGTAATATTTTCCCCGTTCAAAAATCTTAAGGGAGAAAAAATTCCCTCCTTCCTCAATCACCAACTGAAACAACTTAGACTCAATAAAAAAACTTCGAAAACCCCCCATACTTGCCCGCCATCCTATCCTATCCCCCTTTCAAGTTTATAATTATATTGGGGTAGTTTATGGGAGGATGTCTTCTAATTTATTACTTTAAAATTGTGGTCAGGGACTTTATAGAAAGGCAATAGAGTTGTTGAAAGCTCCACCATTGGAGACTGATGGTATAGTGAGCAGCTGCTTGATTTCTCTCCTTATGTTCAATTAGATGGTTTTTTTTTTCTTCCCTTTTTATGTCATTTGTTCCTACTCTTTGATTGTGTAGATACAGAAACAAAGGCTGGTAGAAGTGATGTAGTGGCCCTTGCAAGAGGTAATGGTTAAGCATCTGAATAATTCTCAATATACATTTTTAATCAACTTTATAAACATACGGAGAGATTGTACCAGAGTAATTGCCATGTTAAGAATTAGTGTTGGCCCTCAAAAGTCACATGTTTATATCGCTGTATGTTACACCAATGTATATACCTGAACATTGACTTTGTTTACCTTTTGCATTTGTTCATATTCTGAAAAGTGAGTGTATTACATTTATAAACTTATGGCTACTCTGCTTTTGTCACTTTTGTTTTACTGGTTGAATCTATTGATTCTGTTCTATTTGTAAGATGGAGGGAAATTTAAGAGCATATCATATTTCTGCTGAGGCTGAGATGCTTGTTTGTCATGCATACATCTTGGCATGGATGGTATCTGACAAAATGTATGCACATCAAGAGTTGTGACTTGTGAGTAGTATCTATGCTCCAAATTTAAGTAGAATGTGTGTGCACGCACTTGCACCCGCAATGTGTTTTATTTGTAATGGTCTGGTCTGGTATGTTGACTTTTAGCAGGATTTCTGCATTGATGTAGTTCTTTGATTATGTAGGTGGGTATGCAGAAGCACTTTGTGTCCAACAGAATAGAAAAGTTCAAGGAGAGAAAATGAGGAGTTGGGCTGAGGCTGCATGGACGAACCGCAGGCTGTCACTGGCTGAGGCACTAGAAATATCAGACCCATCTTCCAAAGTGCCTGTTATAGATGCTCGAATCTGCAGGGCACTGTAATTTATCTTTTTCCATGTTTTCCAGCAGGAATTTGCAGTTCCAGTTTTGATACATCACGCCCAAGAAATTGGGAAATTCAGTCAAAACCCACGTACACCACCTTTGTAGCATGTCAGAAAAATGTATGACATTATGTATCCCTCCCTGAATATGAAGAGAGACATTATCTGTATAACGTGATCTTTGGACAATCCCCTGTATATAAATTTTGGTCAGAAATTAAACAGTCTCAGATCCTCAAATCCAAGTGATCTCGGGTTTGATTATCTCTTTTTGGTGACAACCAATTCCTTTTGGTGGCTGTGTTGTTTTCTGATTTCATATATGCCATACTTTTGAAGTCCATATACTACATACAATAGCAAAGTTGGTGTGGTGATCTTAATTCAAGCTGGTTGACCAGTAAAATGAACCTCAGATTGATCATTGATGAGCTCTAAGCCCCAATGGTTACTGATTTAAAGGTTTAATACATAGTTGTATTGTATGGGTGTGGGTGTGGGTGTGGGGAGCACTTTTGCCCTTATTTTGTAAAAAATCTAGTACAATGTCTTTGCTTTGAAACTATTTAGGTCTGTGTTCCTGTTTTAGTACTTGATTTTAAAAAAATCGAGTTACAAGTAGAACTTGACATTAGCAATGGTGAGTTCTATGTATATTTTGCCACTTAATTTAAAAAAAAAGACATATTGTGGTTATTTTTACAAAATAAGGCCAAAAGCCCGGTATCCCCTTGTATGCGCAGTAAAATTTAAGGGTACACTTTTCAGTCAAAACATCAAATACAAATTCACTGTTTAAAGGTACAATACAGAGTTAAATTACAATCACATGAGTTACATACATCCAAGCATACATATATAAATATACATACATGTACGAATGTATGTATTTATCCAGATTAAATGATCACAGTGGAATATCAAGACCTTTGCCTATATCCACACCAATTACCTGCAAAATCCCCTTTTTTATTATCTGAAAAAACACAACGCCACAATGTGTGACAGTTAGGTAAAAAACTGAAAAAAAAAAAGAAAAAAGAAAAAAAGAAAAAAACATGTTTTGGATTACAATAGCAAGAAGACATTAAAGTTCAAAAGAAAGAAATAACTCACCAATTCTACAATGAAAGTCCCAATAAGTCCAATCATACAAGCTCTAGAATTCCAAGTTTCAGCTGTCTTTGTGAAACCAAGAAAAGGGGCTCTGAATTTTGGCTCTACTTTCGGCAGTTCTACCTGAAATTTCCAAAACCCATTTCCTCAGGTAACATAGAATAATGTTTTACTACGAAAACTAAGAGCAAAAAGCAAGAAGAACATACTCCAGCAGGAAGCTTTGCAGCATGGACTCTGAAGGAGACCCGGTTCTTGAGATTTGTAGCATTACGATTATTGAAAAGAGTTAGTTGTTGGTTTCGATGATTTATTGGAGCTCTGGAGGGAAGGAGGAGAGAAGAAGATATTATGGAAGATGAAGATGCCATTGGTTTTGGTTCTACAACCATAACAATTGCCTCTTCAGTCACCTTATCTACTTGTTCATATTTTATTTTATTTTTTATTATTATTATTTTTCTCTTTATGACTTTCACTTATTTATATATTTTTCCTGGCTAGTTTTGATACACGTTTCATATTGGACTGGACTGTGGTGCGCAGGATTCTTCTAGCCCGTTGCTCTTGTCTTGAGTCCCACTCCTAACAATTAAAATTTGAAAGGGTAGATTCATTAGATTGTAGTTTTTTTTTTCTTTAAAATTTCATTAATTTAGAACAATTTTATGTTTAAATTTATTGTTCATACAAATTTGAACAATATTATGTCTGCGTTTGGCATGAATTATTTTTGTCAACTTATTTTACTATTCAGTTTATTTCTGTTATTATTCATGGGTTTCATTGCACTTTTTGGTATTATTCATAAGTTCCACTATATTATTTTAGCTAACTTTTACCCTTATCTACAGTACTTTTAATAAAAAGTTTTCAGTTTTAGTAAATATAAGCGGATCTTAAACGACACTATATATGTTTACCATGTAAAGTGTATATGAATAATAAATGTACAAATATAATTTTTCATCAATATACATTTAAATATATGCCACCAATTCTCTTAAAATTAAAATTTTAAATATAAAAAATATTAATTATTTCAATCAATTATAATAAATGATCATTTAATATTTTACTGTCCCAATATTTTCAAAGATTTTGAACCATAAAAAATGAGATATTAGCATATTTGATTTTTTTTCCCTTTCGATTTTTCACATATATTTATATATTCACTTTTATTATTTATTAGATCGATACTTTCAATATTCAAAGAGTTTGATATTGTAAACATGTAATAGGGCTTGTGGGTTTTAGGCCCACTTTATTTATCTTACTTGTACATCGTACATATTTGCATTGTATACTTCTACATTTTATGTAAAGACACTCATGTATATGTTATCAGTTAAAAAATACAATATAATTATTCACTATTTCTAACAAATATTTTCACCGATATGTATTGAATCTATTGATATCATTCTCGATTTTTATAACTAAAACAATTTTCAGAGAGAAAAATTTGGTGGATAAAAGAGAACGTAGGAAAGTGGATATAAGTTACATATAAAAGTCAGTTTTTATATCATATATCATTTACACAATATTAAAGAGTGTTTTTAATTTTTTTAAAAAATTAGATATTAATGATAGAGATTCAGATAAAACTACTATAAGTTATAGAATAATTTGTTGAATGTCACATTTTTTTAATTATAATTGATACTTATAGATAGATAAAGCTTTTTATTTAAATTTCTAATGAATTAAAATATTTAATTAACTTTATGCAAATATATATATATATATATATATAAAATTGACTTTATGTATAAAAAGGACACATTTAACCGACAAAGTTATGGTTAAATAACATAAGTATAAAGATATATAATATATGTACAATTAGGTCTCTACCAAAAAAAAAAAAAAAAAAATGTACAATAAGGTGACTTAGGTAGTGCATGGGGAATGTAGCGCCTAGATATGAGTTTTGGGGGCAGGGGAGGGGTGAGGGGTGAGGGGTGAGGTATTTATGTAGTAATATATATATCTAACTAGGTCAATATATATATATATATATATATATATAAAGATATACTTGAAATCTAATTTAATTTAATTGGTAAAAATTTGTCTTAAAAAATGGTTAAGTCTTGATTTCAAAAAAAAAAAAAAAGAAAAAAAAGAAAAGAAAAAGGGATCAATATCATATCTTATAATCAAAGTTGACAGCGTACATGGAGAAGGAGATGACCAAACTGCTTCCGTGGTCACTTATCTATTGAATCATATAAATTCTTTGTTATATAATTATTATTATCTTACAATTTCAAAACTTCAATTGGCACAACAATCACAAACATATAAAAGACCATGACAACCATTGATTTTTAGTCTTCTTCCCTCTTTCTTTTCTTCCTACTTGATTTGAGATTAACATTTGGACCACGCATCTTCAAGAAAGAGAAATTAAGACTGCAATCACATATGTCAATGGGCTGCTTCGGCAATACTGTGGTGGGACTTGAAGGGCAGTCATAATAGTTCCCATTATCATATTCCATCGAGTTTTGCAAAGAACCAACCTGCTGAGCTTCCATGATCATATGGCACCTGACTAGATCATCCTAACAAATTGGAAAACCTGTCAATAAAACAGTACTTCCCATTCAATTATAAATTTTTCTTTCTTTTCCAAAGTTTTACCTTTTGAGATTGATTAAAGTGTCTTGTCAGAGAGGCTAGGTAGGAATCGAATGTTGATGGGTGTAACTCGTCTAGACTGCACCAAAGAGCAGATACTGCAATAACGCTTGGCCTAAATTCCAACACTCTTGAATCTGGACGTTTTGATGAGTTTAAATATCAGTGGAATCAAATCAAGTAGGATCTACCTTCAGCATAAGAAAATTCATGGATAAAGCAATACTTCTTTGCTCCATAGCATGAGGCATTTCTATTGGAACCTTTTTTACGTGTACAGTGCTTTGTGCCAGCCTTTCATGATGCAATTTAAAGCTTAAAGTAAAGGCCGGAAGCAATAGGCATATAAATAGGAGAGAGTATATCCCATAACAAGTATACCAAATTACCTAGGTAACATGTCAAATGAATGCTATGTGATTTAATTTTATATTCCTTTTAATCAAAAGTTGTTCTTACCAACATTTCAAATGATCTTCACTCATTGGCTTATAACATGCATGAGTAATTTGGTCATAAGAGATAATTTCTATATAAATAGACAGCAGCAGCTAAAATTTTCCAGTGACAAGAGTTTAAGTTTTGCAAATATATGGATAAATTTAATGAGGGTTAATGGTTCCATATATATGATTTGAGGTTTAAGATGATAAGTTTAAGTGAGAATGTAATCAATTTTTGCATTCAAGTTTAAAATAAAAGATTAATAACTAATTTTATGCATTCAAGTTTTGTTAATCTATAATTTTCAAGTAATAATATGACTAATCTAATATTTTTTTGTTCCATTCATAATCGATTTAGATAGGATTTTATAATTCTTAATTTTCGAAAAACTTCTTATTTTGCATAAACAATTATAGTATTGTCAATATAAAAATATAAAAAGCAATACATTCATTTGAAAAATATTTTTAATGGTTTTGTATATTTAGTATTCAACTAAGTGTTTTTTCTATTTGAAAAATTTCTTTTAAAAATTTATTTCTTAAAGTATATATAAACTATTTATATCACAATAAATATCTTGTTTAAAACAACAATTTGAGATTAGACAAAATTATGGGGCCTTTTGATGGGTAGAATTTTTTTTTTTTTTTTGGGGGGTAAATGATCATGCAATTCCTGATTTCAAATTAGAGAGAAAAAGAGAACGAAAAAGAGTATCTAGGTTTCTTATATTTTTAATAGGACATTGGCCATCTTTTAAAAAATATATACATATTCAAGTATATTATGAGATATTTCTTTAGATTATTCTAAGATTAAAATTATGAGGGTTTCTTCCACTTTGGGACCTTAAGACAATTGTTTTGAAGTGTACTAGTGGAAGAGTCGGCCCTAAAATTTACAAGCCCTCTTCTTATATAACTATATGTAAGCTATAAAAAGTAAAAACTGCACAATTGGCAATTTGAAGAGTTAAAAAAACCATGGCATTAGCCCTCATTTGCCTCCTATTGAATACACAATATGTGAAGATAATGCATATACCTGAAGTAGCCCCAAGAATTAACTCGGTTACTCGGGTAATAAACTCTTCATGGAGGTGAGGTTTCAAAGAGTCAGTACTCCACATCAACAGTTCAACATAAGAATAAGCCGTTGTAGAGCCAAGGCGCCATCCTAGTGCCTCTAACAGCTTCAATTCCATCTGTTGGATAGTGCTTGGATGAAATGAATGGTTCAAATTCTCCATCTTCAGTCACAACAGTAAAAGCCAATCAATTATATATCTTAATAACAACAACACCAACAACCACAATAACGAGAAGAGTTACCTGAATTTCATGCAAGCTAGGAGTGCAGGTTTCACTGAACTTGGAGGCAATAGATAAGCAGGCAACAGACAACAATTCAACCATCCAATGTTCCCATCCCTTAAAAATAAGTTACATTTTAGTACTCAAACCAAATATTGTTTTATCGAAGAAGAAATCTATATATTTCCAGGAGTATTCCTTACATTGCATTGATGCATAGATATGAATCGATCAAGATAACTTGCAGCATGAAAAGCAGTTTCAAAAGAGAGATTCAAGCGACTTCTGGACTGGAAACAAACAACCCACCGGGAAATTGTGAGACTGGTAAATAAATAATATAACCTTTTATAACTTAGCAATACCACTCTTTTTCTTTCAATGCAGATCAAGATTTGAAGCTATACATAATCTGCCATGTCCATTAAGACCAAGAACAAATCATTTCCATTTGAAATGAAAAAAAAAAAAAAAATCATTTCATTATTAAGATTTTATTTTCTTGATCTTATAATATTGTACAAACTGTCATGTCATTCAAGTTTTATATGACGCAATATTAAATACATATTTAGATTTGTAATATCTAATATGAAATATAAAATGGGTCAATAGAGATGATACTTTTCCAATGGAGAAGGAAATTAAAACATGAAGCAGTACTCTGAGAACTGACCCTGAAAAGCCATTGAATAGCTCTAAATCTGGCAAAGATCAAATTTTTTGACCGGAGATGCCCAATATAACTAGCTTCAGGCATGTAACTCATCTCCTTCTCTAGGTATATAGCAAGGGCCTGCTCACAATCTTTCTTAGTAGTATAAAACGAACCATAGTAGCTCTCTGAACTGTGGTGCTTAGTTGCATGTTGATGAATAGGTGTTGCTGGGCTAGATAGCCACGACTCATCACAAAGCAAGCTTTCCATACCGATTTTTGAAAGAACTCTTAAAAAAACTTGTAATCTACAGTTCAAACTTCAATGGGGGAATGTATGTACGTGTACCATTGTCAATGAAATTGAAAATTAATGACATTGACGTGATAATCATAGAAGAATAAGGGTTAGCTTTTCGTACATGACCAAAACGGAAAGCATATGCGAGAACTTAGAGGGAATGAAGGAAAGTTATATATGGCCCATACATGGACGTGGGTTGGGTTGGTACTTGGGTAGTTCGAAGCAGAGCGGGAAATAAAAAGAGGGACACGTCCCACATGAAATGGGGTAAATGCTATGGCTATGGCTGGCTATTATGGTTTATTTATTTATTTTAATTTGAGGGTCGTAAACTACTGCGTGAGTGAGAGCACGAGGATAGCTGTGCATGTACTGCACATGGCTCCTCTCCCTTCAATATGGGGAAGGACCAACTATCACCCCATGTAGTTACTTAGTTCAGTTCATGTATGGTCCCACTTTCATTCGACATGTCGCTTTTCAAGTTCAGTGTGGACCCACGTACGTTGTCTTCGTCTTCAAGTCATGATCATGAGGCCGTGGGGGCTAGATTAATTGGCTAACCAGATAATATTATTTGAGAAGCAAACCCATTCACAAGGAGAGAGAAAGAAATTTAAATACCAAAACATTCCACAAACTCCACTAAAAATCATAGCTCACACTATTACTTAAAAGTTTAAGCATGAGAGAATAGTCATTCTTTCATTTTCCATAAAAAACTTACAATGTTTTCATTTTTTCTCAAAGTTGGGAAGAATTGGAGGAGGAGTTGAAGGGAATGGAATGAGGTTTAGTGAAGTTTTGACTAAAATTTCTATAATGTTTTTTTTTTTTTTAAATTTTTTTTTATACAAATTTCTTGTAATGTTTACATGACAAAGTTTGGCTACAAACTTGATTGTGTAGCCAATGATTACAATTCCTACTAAAAAAATTAATATAGTTACATATTTTGAAAATTTAATTATTAGATTGAATGTTATTTATGTTCTTATCATACATATCAAATCTCATGCTAATTAAATGTTATTTACTATTCAACTTATTTTTTTATGCATAATTTTAGACTACAAAAAAGTGAAATTTAAATATTTAATTAATGATATAACTATTAATCTTTAATCTTTCAAAAATTTTGTAAGTACGAAGAATTTAGGAAGAAAATATAATCTAATTATGTATTTTTCAAAATTCACATTTAATAAAAAAAAAATATTGAGTGAAGTTGTAGCCATTGGCTATAATCAAGTTTGTAGCTAAATTTTGTCCTCATTTGCATCACCTTACCTAATAATATCTCATTATTTTTTCTACACAATTTTTGTAGTTGAATCCTAGATCTTGTCTTGCATCAATGATCTATATTTTTAAGCCATTATCATGATAGTGGACCCTAATTGGTCAAATAAAAACTGGTGGTTCAACCAGTAAAAGTTGAAAATCAAACACTTTTTTCGGTTCTTTAACTGTTCTAGTTTTCAAAGTCGTGAATTCATTTCATAACTCTCTTTTAGAACATCTAAAGAAGATGGCTTAGTATTATTTAATTTAATTTTTTTTTTTTTTTTCATAATACTTATTTACTTATTTGCTTTCATTCTATTTGTTTCAGTCTGCATTTGGGTGGAGATTAAAAATTTAAATTATTTCACTATTCAGTTTATTTTGCTACTATTTATGGGTCTCACTACACTTTTTGACACTATTTATGGGCCTCACTATATTATTTCACATAACTTTTACCTTAATCTACAGTATTTTTAGTAATAATTCTTTAGTTTTAATAAAATAAATGGTATCCAAATACACCTAGAATGACTTTATTATTTAATCATTTCATTCTATTCATAAGGATGTTGGAGGATAAAAATTATTTGTTCGTCAGCGGGCAACTCCTGGCTTGAATGACACCTTTCCTTGCCCCTTTTCCCATGTCACAGTTTCAAACTTCAAATTAACTCTCTTCCCAAAATAATAATAATAATAATAATAATAATAATATTCTCCATCCTACTTCTAATGTTCTACCATAAGTTCCACAAATCACGGCTTACCACACGTTTTTTCCTCTTATAAATTAAAAAAAAGTTTATGATGAAGAAAAAAAATACATAGTATATAATATACTATAGTTTGTGAAATATAAAATAGAATACTAAAAATGAGACAAAATTTTTTTTTTTATAATACTAAATTTATTACAAAGTTTATCACAAAAATGTTTATAAATTGACGTGATAATAAATATGATTTGTGTTGTTTTAACTCATAATGAATAAATTTGATTCTAAAAAAAAAAACAAAAAAAAACTCATAATAAATAATATTATATATAAATAAATTTTTTTATAATTTATGACACATCAATTTATAAAACTTATTAAGACTCATGTGAGTTGCTTATAAGTTTCTAAGCTGGCCTCGCTCACTGCATCCATTGATGGTATGAAAAATTGTAGTGGTAGCATTGGAGTGGCTCTTATTTTGGTTTGTTTGGATACCACTTATTTTACTAAAAATTAAAAATTTATTGTTAAAAATACTGTAGCAAAATAATTTTTAAAATACAAAATACTGTAGTAAACTTTTTTTTTTGATAAGAATACTGTAGTAAACTTATTGCTGCGATTTTCACAAGTTGGCTTGTTCATGAATAGTGCCGTGGGTCCCAAGGAATAAAACGCAAAATGCAAAAATGCTGTTGGCAAACGCACCCCGGAATGACCTTTCCATGATTAAACTCCCAAACACAAGAATGTAAGGAAAATTTATAAAAGATTCTTTCTATTCCACTCCTTTCCACCTCTCATATACATAAAAGCAAGATCACAAGAATTAGATACACTGGGAGAGTTGTTTGCAAGCTATAGATCTCTGAAATGAAATGATCCATTAAAACTAAAATGGATAGAAACACTTTGATTTGATCTGTATGGGATGTTAAAGATGCTGATGTTAGATCTTGAGAAGCCTTCTATGGGATGTTAAAGATGCTGATGTTCCAAGCTTAACAGAAGGCTTTGTAATTATCAGGTATTTTTCTTATCATACTAAAGTTGACTGCTCTAATTGGTTGGTCACTTGGTTGTTATTTGTTGGTTTTTATAATTTTATTACCTTTTGAAGGTTTGTTTACTTGTATAGCTTGAAATAACTGTGTAAAATATATTCTGTTATCGTTGTGCAATGAAATCTCAAAAAGAAAAAAAGAAAACCCTATTGCCTTGACGTGCATTTTAAACTTAAATTCACATATAATAACTCAAGAAGTACTCTAAGCAGTACAAACAGATCTACATCTATAACACTTGTCCAATAATTGGATACATTGTGCTCCTGCGTAATATCTCAGTTTGTCCAAGATGTAAATCAAAGAATTCACCAGACTAAGCAAAGTTCAATCAAGTTCTACCTTGAAATCAGATGCATTTCTTCCATTTTATTGCAACTCATATGATGAAAAACTGAAACCTGATCTTCCCTCATTAGTTGATTTCAGCTCAAGCTTCTGAAATGGGCTGCAGGCAGTTTCAAGTAATTATCTTCAATCAGTTTAGGGTTTGTTTAGATATCGTTATTACTGAAAACTGAAAATACTGTAGCAAAATAATTTTTAAATATGTGAATAGTACCGTAGAACTCAGTTTTAATGAAAATTTTGCTAAAAAAAGTACTTGCAGGTCCCGTGAACAGTGTACGGGACCCACCATCCAAAAACGCACTGCTGGGAAATGCGCTTCCCAAACGGGCACTTAATTTATTTGTATGCGCCCATGTTCTTTTTTTTTTTTTTTTGGGGGGGGGGGGTTGGAGTCATCTAACAGAAATGAAAATACTTTATGAGCATATCCACATCTCTGTTGGTAAAGGAAAATTGCTGCATTCTATAATTTGAAGAAAGAGAAACCAGAACAATTTAACCAACAGTGTGGAGGAGATACCTGCTATTAGGATCATAATAGAAACCACTGATGGAGCCATCACTACAAGAGAAACAAACATAGTAAAAACCAGCTATAGTTAACCCACAGTCTGTCCCAACATTCACAAAATATTGCTCTTTCCATCTCTGCACCAACAAAACAAAATAGGCACATTAGTACTTCATATGGCAAGCTCTTTCACCAAATGATGAAATAATTGAGACTACATTACCATAAATATGTATGGATAGTTACTCAGGTCCAAAGTTTTGCCACCATCAAATTCCACTTGACTCTGAAAAGAACAGAACTAGTTAACAAAGCAGAGCATATACTGCACTTTTTTTTGATAAGTAGAGCAGAGCATATACTGCACATGGTGAACAAAAAAGTTCCAAATCTTTACCTTAAAGGGAGCAAAGGATGGAAACTTGTCCCAGTGCTTTTTATCATCCTCTGGCCTGTCAAGAGATCATCCAGTCAGCATTGGATTGTTTTGTCCAAGATCACTGTTGTTTAAAAAGTCTTCTATGATAAAATAGATGGAAGAGGAGAGGAACATACGTCGCTTCCCATTTGCCAGTGAAGAAAGTATAATTTATCGTATCAACAATCTCCCCTTCCCAGAAGGTCACTACCTGACATAATCGTAAATGAAACAAAAAATTCTCCACAAACAAAGAAGGCAAATTGCCATATTTCAACTAGAGTAAACAAGGGGGTCATGACACCTTAGCAGTTGTCTGAATGAAGTGCCAGTTGCATATCAAGATTAAGGCATGCTATGCAGCCCAGTTTCATTAGGTTGAGAAAATATAACCAAACAATTTATGGCCAAAAGTACAATTGCATCACATATTCTGTTACGGAGCATTCATGTGTACATCATGCTGATAAAAAAAGTATAAAACAAAGAGTAAAATTTGAATTTGAGCAACTGAAATTCACGGCTGCTGCAACCAAAGAAGATGGAGAGTGCATGATAACAATCAATTAGGTAAACATGGCAACGTAATACAGTTACATGACAATTAAGGAGAATCACACAACAATCAGAATATTGAGAGGCCAGTGGGGGAAGAAACCTCTTGATCAGCTGCCTCTTAAAAAACTATTGTTAACCTACTTAGGAGATAAGTATTGTAGACAGAAGTTCACAAAAACTCTGTATCTGCTTAATTCTTTCATGGTGCATTCACATTTTTCTTTTTATTAGTGCACCAGGTGGGTCTTGAACCCACGTCCTCACCCCCATTCTGCTCTTAAAAGGGGAGAAGGTACCATTTGAGTTAAAGGCCTAGAGGCTAGAGCTCATTGGCCATTGTGTTTTTACATTCATAAGTCACATTTTTAGCACTGTACTCAATATAACAGAGAACACACACACACACACACACACACACACACACACACACACACACACACACAAGAATTATTAATGTTTCTGGTGGTTGTTAAATGAAAAAACCAAATTGAAGAAGTGCTTACTGGTGTGTCTGCCATAGGAACATTGAGAGCTTCCATGGTGCCACATAGATACCCATGTTCAAGGTCACATCCCTGTATGCGAACATTAACTCTCCATGCTTCATCTTTTTGAAGACTAGAAACATTCTGAGTACCAGAGAATGCCTGTGACAAAATTATGCTTTAAGAAACATTCTGAGTACCAGAGTAGTTCTCAACTAATGCAATGACGATTAGCCAACTCAGATAATTAGGCTTACGAATCTTTGATTGAAATTATAAAGAATTTATCAAAATGATTCCATTTGGCAGTAAATTATGTAGATCTATACTTTTCACTTCAAATGGTTAAAGGGAAATCTCATGCATTTGCTCGAACTTGACTATAATTGTACACGTAGTACCTAGTAATAGTTGAATATAAAAATAACTACTCAAAGCTCAGATCACATAGGCTTTAATGTATGTTAAACTGAGTACCAAAATCTTACCGAGAAGTAAACTTTACATAAGGGAAAAAAAAAGGGGGGGCCAAAGAATAACCTGTCCAACACTCAAAAGTGTGCATGCCGGGGGTGAAGTCTTTCCAGAATTTGCACCTTCACAATTAAACATACATAGATTAAAACAAAATTTAAACGCAGGTAAAACTTAGTACATTAAAATTCAAACACCTGGTTGCATTAAAGTTTAATTGTCCATGGAAAAGATAACATTGTTTGTGTTTTATTGGTCAATGTAATCAAGAGTTTGAACTTAATTCTGAAGCATAACGTACTACAGCACCTAAGTATTGTACCTAACTTTTAATTAGGATCTTGAAAAATTCACTATGAATTCTAAAATTAAGCATAGCAGGAACCTCTAAAAACATGTAATAAAAGGACAACATGTGAAATCAAAGAAATCTAAACTTGTGTATAATATTTGTCAATAGGATGGCTGTGAACCTAAATTCCTGCTATTGGAGAGAGATTTTGCAATTTTAAAATTAACGTAGGAGTGAAAAAAACGAGTTGAAAAGAAAAGATGTAAGGAAAGCCCTAACTTTCTATGGCACTAAAAGAAAATTATTGTAAGGAAAGTAAAGTAAAAACCTGAAATTTGAGAAGGTGCGGAGCTTTCCACCACTCTCACTGGCATTTGATTTGTTGATTAATATGATCCAATTCCAATCACAGTTCCCTCCCTTGTTCGGGTATTCGATTTTGTCTAAAAACTCCGAAAGTGACAGAAGGTCCAACTCCAAGGATTTACCCACCATCCGGGGCGGTCCGGTCAGAGTGGATCCCACTCGTCACTTGTTGCCTGTTTTAAATTATTTATTTTCTTTTATGCGACGCGTCCTCAAGTTTCACCTCTTTTTTTTGGTTATTATTGTATTTTTTAAAATTTTTTTCATCACACCTGCGAGTTTAAATTCAATCAGAAATATAAATTTTGTACCATTTTTTTTTAATCGCTGTAAGTATTTTACCAAAATTTAAATACAATTGGTTACACAATGATCACATATAATAACATCTCATAGTCTCTGATTGAAACAGCCAAAATGCTTTTTAGCACCCCAAATACCCAAAAAAAAAAAAAAAAAAAAAAAAAATCTCTCACTCTCTTTGTCTCTTGCACTCTCTCCTATTTTCACACTCTCAAAACTCTTTCTCAGATCAGCCTAGGGTGGACAATGATTGTGATGGCCTAGGCTTCCAACGGCCGATGATGTACACAAGTCACGATGGATACGCAAGTTTGTGGTTGGGTTGATTTTGGATTGGGCTGTCAAGAAAGGTGTTGCTCGATTTGTGGTGGGTTGTGAATTGGCTTTGCTAGGTTTTAGGTGGTGGTTGCTAGGTTTTTTTTGCTTGGGTTGTGTGTTGGGTTGTTGGATTATGGTGTTGTTTGAGTGGCTGGTTGCTATGGGTTGTGCCATGGGTTTTTATGGTTGGGTACCATGGTTGTTGTCTTATTGGTTGCGCTGTGGTGATTGGTTGTATGTTAAAATAGTTAAAGTTAGGAAAAATTACACTTTACCCACATGTGGTTTGGCCTGTTTTAACAGTGCTCATCCGTAATTTAAAAGTTATCATTTAACCCACCTGTGATGGCTTCCGTTAGACCCCCGTTACTTACCTCTACCCTTTACATTAAAAAATCTCCTTTACTATATAAGCCACAATAGAAACAAAATTAGAAGCAACATATTGAAGAACAACTTCTCTCTCACCATCTTAGAAATCAAATCTTCAAACCCAAATCCCATATCGTGACCTAAATCTTGTTCAATCAACACAATAATTGATTCCTCTTGATGTGTATATTACCAACAAAAAGAAACCTAGACAACAAGGGAAAACAAAAAGGAACCCATGTTTTTTTTGATTGAAAGGAACCTAGAAGATTCTCCATCTTCTTTTGAAGCCATAGATAGAACAAATATGCCAAATCCTAACAACTCACAATAGGAAAAACCATTACACTCACAAATCCATTAAACCCACAAAATTTGAACCCACCAACCATAAGGAAATTTAAACCAACCCAGAAAATTTGAACCCATAAATCCATTAACCCCAGAAAATTTGAATCCACCACTCTCCGCTGCTTCAGTCTCAGCCAATCTAGACAATCAGTTTGCTCTACTGTTCAGTCAATCTCACGATTTTGTTTTTCTTGTTTCTTTGTTTTTGCTTCTCGGTATGCGGTTTTGGGCAGTGGCTAACAGCGATGGTGGTGTTGGAGGTGGTAGTTTGGTAAGGCTATGATTTGATGGTTTAGTAAGTTGGTTGTGGTGTGTTAGGTTGCTGGGTTTTTTTTTTTTTTTTTGTAGATTTTTTTGTAGATTTTTTTGCTGGGTTTTTCTTGTTTCTTTGTTTTTGCATCCCGGTCTGGGGTTTTGGGCGGTGGCTAACAGTGGCGGTGGTGTTGGAAGTGGTAGTTTGGTGAGGCTATGATTTGATGGTTCAGTGAGTTGGTTGTGTTGTTGGATTTACTAGATTGCTTTTTTTTTTTTTTTCTTTTTTTTTTCTTTTACTTGCAAATCTGGGTTTTTTTTAGAGAACCTAGCAAAAGAGAGAGGGTTAGAGTTTTAGAGATGGTTTTTTTGCTTTGTCTACCCTCTTTCGTAAAACTTTGTGCTAATTATGTATATGAAAAATGATGAAACAAATTTTATCTTGACTTGTTTTTTGATATTTTTTTTTTATCTTTTATGTGAAGAAAAAGAAGAAGGAGAGAAAAGAGGAGTGAAAAAGACACATTTACCCCAATTTTTGACAGTGAAAAGGGAGAGGTGGGTTACGGAGGTCTAATGGAGGGCATCTTAGGTGAGTTAAGTGACACTTTTTAAAACACAGGTGGCTTAGTTAAAACTGGCCAAACCACAGGTGGATAAACTGCAATTTCCCCTTGAAGTTATTTATATTATTTTAATGGGTTGTGATGGTGAACCAAAAATTGGGCTATCTTCAGTTCGTCCAAACAGTCGTCCAAGACCAAAGAAGGTTAACCTAATATAAGAAGGTCGTCCATCATCAAAAGGTCATCCGTGGGTATGAAGGTCGTCTAGAATGGAAGCACTTGGACAACTCCTCAACACTTAGGAATTTTCAGAATAAATTTATTTTCAAGAACTTATAATTCGGACCACACTCTAGTATTCCGAAGTATGAGCAAAATCCTTGTTCATTGCTATAACTTCCCACTAAGTTCTTAACTTCTATAACAGTTGTGGAAGTAAAGTCTAAACCTTCTAACTTCCATCCACGTTGAGGAAGTTAGTAAACAAGTAACCACTCCAAAACTTATTATATAAGGACTCATCCACATCAAATGAAGGTAAGTTTCCACCACTCCTAAAGTTGGAATTCTTGAGTTCTAGAGGAAAAAACTAACTTAAGTATTGGAAGGTTCTTGGCCGGTTCACCCACAATCACCTTTGATCGTTTCTTTCTTTTCAGGCCTCCCAATCAACTTCTAGCCCATTGAAGCCTGGAGCAATCGGCCTACTGATTCTGTGCATCATCAGTTAGCGCTGTTTGTGGGAAGATTAAATTTGTGTCTTTGCAATTTATCTTTCTTTAACAAAAAGGTTGTATGGTCCAGACAAGGTCAATGGCCACTAATTCAGGCCACCAGGAGAGTGAAAACGCTTCCAGCCACCCCAATCGCGCCCACCAGTTAGCGCCTATTATGCAACTGCCTTTCGTCTAACAAATGTAGTCCATGGCAGCCGCCATGCAAAGCTAATCCGTCAAAATCAAGAATTGACTCAAGAGATAAACCAAAGAAGGCAGCGTCATAAAAGGTGCGTGGAAGGGTAGGCTTAGAGTCAAGAAGTTAAAGAAGGAGAAAATGTGGAGCATGAAAACCACTCAAGGGGGACAACATCGCGTAGGGTGCCACACTTAGAAAAGGAAATAGATCATGTAGATGAGAAGGACGAATCATGTAGATGATTTAGTTCATCGAACTAATTCCCCTTTAATAACTTCCATCAATAGTCATCCTTTGTCTTCCAAGTTCAAGATGCTTTCATTGGATTCGTATGATGAAACGCGTGACCCGTGTGGCAACCTTCAAGACCGCAATGCATCTTCAAGGAGTTCTAGATGAGATAATGAGTAGGGCCTTCCCAACCACCCTTAAGGGGCCAGCACGAGTATGGTTTAGCAAGATACCACCGAACACTGTTGGTTCTTTCGAGGAATTGAGTAAGTTGTTTGTCAACAACTTTATTGGAGGATAAAGGCATAAACGTTCCTCGTCTAGTCCACTGACTATAGAGAAAGGAGATACTGAGAGCTTACAGTCTTTTATCACTCGCTTCAATAGGGAAGCCTTGACAGTAGACGAGACGGATGATAAGTTAATGTTAGCGGCCTTCCACAATGGAGTTAGTTCAATCTATTCATTCACAAGCTTTACGATCAAGAACCTCAGACCATAGCTGAACTCGTCCATTCAGCCTAAAGTTTTATGAATGCAAAAGATGTGATTATTGCCAAGAAGAGGAAGAGAGCAAAACGAATGGAAGCAGACCTCCCACATCATCCTAAACAAGGCCCTCATCCAAAGAAGTCCCAAATAAGAGAGAAGAAGGATAGAGACAACAAGAAGACAGTTTTGTCTTCAAGAAGAGGCCAGCATTGCACGCCTTTGAATGTTCCACTTGATCAAGTGCTTATGCAGATCAAGGATGATCCATCCTTAAAGTGGCTAGAGAAGATGAAGGGAGATCTTAATAAGCGCAATAAGAATAAGTATTGCCATTTCCATAGAGATCACGGGCATGATACGAACGAGTGCTATGACTTAAAGCAGTAGATAGAGAATCTCACCAGTCAGGGAAAGTTGAAAAATTTTCTTGGACGAGATCATAAGGACAAGAAGTTGAAAGGAAAGATAGAAGAGCTATCATGGCCCCCATTTGGAGAAATAAGAGTCATTATAGGAGGAACTTCAGCAGGGAAATCTTCTAAGTCAAGGAAGACCTACTTGAAGGTGGTACAAAACGTCCAACTCTCTGGACGACTACCAAGGACGAGGGGGGCAGACGAGCAGGCCATTACTTTCATAGACGAAGACACTGGAAAGGTCCATCATCCATATGATGATGCAATCGTCATAACTTTGCTCATTACAGATTACACGACTAGAAGAGTGTTGATAGATAACGGAAGTTCAGCATATATCCTATATTATCCCGCCTTCCAACAAAGGAGGTTTGGAGGAATGAAGGTACAACTAGTGGGCACTATTACTCTACCTGTAGTGATAGGAGTGTATCCACAGCAGATAGCTAAAGAAGTAAATTTCCTCGTCGTAGATTGTTTGTCTTCTTATAATGCCATCATTGGAAGACCAACTTTAAACAATTGGAAGGCAGTAATGTCTACCTATTACTTATCTGTCAAGTTCCCAATGGACTATGGAATAGAGCAAGTACTGGGAGATTAGTTAGCTGCTAGAGAATGCTGCTTATCCATGTTGGCTATAGATGAGCATATGTAGACGACAAATATAGAGGAAAGAAGGGTTGTTGTAGAGCCTACTGAAGTACTGGAAGACATCCTTCTAGAAGAGGGTAATCCCAAGAAGTTTACTAGAATTGGAACAAGTATGGAGGAGAATAAAAAGCAATACCTCGTCCAGTTCTTAAGAAAGAGCATTGATGTTTTTGCGTGGAGTCATGAAGACATGTCAAGAATTGACCCAAGAGTCATTACTCATTGTTTGAATGTGTATCCATCTTTTAAGCCTGTCCGTCAAAAGAAGAGAGTCTTTGCTCCTGAGTGAGATAATGCTATCAAGGAAGGGGCCTAGAAGTTAACCACAGCAAAATTTATTTGAAAAGTCTATTACCCAGATTGGTCAACTAATGCGGTGATGGTCAAGAAGGCTAATGACAAGTGGAGGATGTGTGTAGACTTCATTGATTTGAACAAAGCTTGCTCTAAGGATAGTTATCCGTTGCCACGTATTGACCAGTTGGTAGACTCAAGCAGGTCATTAATTGTTAAGCTTCATGGACGCCTTCTCAGGTTATAACCAGATAAAGATGGACAAGGTAGATCAAGAGAAGACATCCTTCTTTACTTGTTAGGGTTTATTTTGTTATAAAGTGATGCCCTTTGGTTTGAAGATATGTTTTGTCCACAGATAGGACGGAATGTAGAAGTTTATGTAGATGACATGCTGGTGAAGAGCTTGGATGAGAAGAAACATCTGGATAACCTATAGGAGACCTTTGACACATTTATGAGATACAACATGAAACTGAATCCAAGTAAGTGTGCCTTCGGAGTTTCGTTAGGGAAGTTCCTAGGGTTTATGGTTTCATAGAGGGGAATTTAGGCGAATCCTGATAAGATCTAAGCAATACTGAACATAAAACCACCAAAGAATGTTAAAGAAGTCCAGTTCCTCACTAGACGAGTTGCAGCTCTAAACAAGTTTGTTTAAAAAGCTGTTGATAAATGTTTGCCATTTTTAAAATTTCTCAAGAAGGTGTTTAAATGGATGGATGAGTGCCAGGAGGCCTTCCAAGATCTTAAGGTTTATCTTACCACAGCTCCCCTATTAAGTCCATCCATACCAAGTGAGGAGTTGTATTTATACTTAGTAGTATCCCCACATGCAGTAAGTTCAGCATTAATCAAGGAAGAAGGGAAAGTGCAGAAGCCTGTGTATTATACAAGCTGAGCACTAAAGGGGGCAGAAGGACAATATCCAATGATTGAAAAGTTGGCCTTTGCACTAATAACAGCTTCTTAAAAGCTAAGGCATTACTTCCAAGCTCATGTCATCAATGTCATTACGGATCATCTGCTTAAGAAGGCAATGAACAAGTTGGGAGCCGCATGATGACTGATCCAATGGGCTATAGAGCTTAGTGAATTTGATATTAGATATCAACCCAGGAATGTAATAAAAGCTCAAGCTCTAGTAGATTTCATTGCAAAGTTCACTCCAAGTCATGATGATTTAGTTGAAGGAAATGAAGCTAAGGCATGGGTCGTCCATGTAGATGGGTCGTCCACACTGTATGTAGGAGGAATAGGAATTCTATTGAAATCCTCGGAAGGGGACAAGTTGAAGCATGCAGCTCGTCTACAGTACCAAACAACTAACAATGAAGTTGAGTATGATACCCTTTTTAAAGGGCTAGAATTGGCTAAGTCCTTAGGGGGTAGAGTCAGTATTCGTCCAAGGAGACTCTCAGTTAATCATAGGCCAAGTAAACGGAACATGTGAAGCAAATGAAGAACAGATGAAGAAGTATCTCAGCAGGGTGAAACGCCTTATTAAGAAATTTAAGAAAGCTAGTTTCTTTCAAATCCTAAGGGAGGAAAATGTGGAAGCAGATGCTTAGCAAAGGAAGCAACAACAGATGGATCAGTGGATGAGCTTGATGAAGTCCAATACATGCCTAGCATAGATCTTCTAGAGGTGCAGCAGATAGAAGGTGAAGGGAATTGGATGACCTTGATAATAGCTTACCTAAGGGATGGAAGGCTTCTAGAAGAAAGAGATGAAGCCAGAAAGCTAAGGATTAGATCAACTAAGTATGTCCTTCTAGACAAGGTGCTATACAAAAGAGGCTTCTCTCAACCTTACCTAAGGCGCTTAGCTCTAGACGAGGCAAACTACGTTTTAAGAGAAGTTCATGAAGGAGCGTATGGAAACCATTCAGGAGCAAGAGCCCTCGTCCACAAGGTTGTCTATGCTGGTTACTACTGGCCAACCATTCAAGCAGATGCTAAGGCTTATGTAAAGGTGTGTGATCAGTGTCAACGCTTCAGCAACGTCCCTAAACAACCATTAAAGTACCTTACCCCGATGATGGCTCTATGACCCTTTGCGCAATGGGGATTGGATATTTTGGGTCCCTTTCTAATGGGAACCAAGCAGATGAAGTTTCTGGTGGTGGGGATCGATTACTTCACTAAGTGGGTGGAAGCTAAACCCTTAGCAAAAATCACACCAAAATGTGAAAAATTTCGTTTAGAAGAGCATTATGTGCCGGTTTGGGGTGCTTAGGGTACTAGTGTCAGACAATGGACGATAGTTCTGGATAGGGTGAGCAAGGTCCAAAAAGGGGATTTGGTTGGGGTTTTTTAGGGGAGAATCCTTAGGAACCCCCGCAGCTTACAGGGCGGCCAGCCACCCCTCCCCGAATGCAAGCCTTTGAGCTTGGCGGATGACTGGCTCCACAGAATTTTCCGCATCAGTGAAGCTTTTATTGTACCACTTGTTCTCACAAGCCTCCAAAGCCACCTTTAGGTTGGTGATTTCTCCAGCTTGTGCAAGATTCAGGCTCTCTGCCTCCGCCAGTTTAAGCTCGATCCCCTTGAGCTTCGTCTTTAGCTCTGCCCTCCCTTTTTCTACCAATGCTCGAGCTTTCTTCAATGCTTGCGCCCTCTTCTCAGCAGCCTTGACAGCCTTTTTCTGGTCCTTCATCATAGCCTCCGCTACATCCTTGAGGGCCTTCTCTTGTTCGGCGTCCTCAGTAGCCTCCCTCAACCTCCTGTCTATGAAATGGGTTAGTTGCGCGACCTAATTACACAAAAGCCACGACTGTAAAGGAAAAAGAGAATTTGTATGCTTTATAATAAATGGAAGAAAAGTAGAAAGACGTATTACTATTATGGTGTGCCATCGTTAGCACTTGGCTAGCGATTCGTCATTTGTGTCCGAGAAGAAATGGACGTCTTCGGGCAGTAACAGTCCATGAACTAGACTTTGGGCCACTTACCCCCCTTCTCCCTGTGCCCACACACTTACGCCCTCAATTACCAGCAGTGGCTCACCACCAAGTGTGTAGATGGCCTGCCAGTCGGGCACTTACCGTGAAGAGGAGGCAACATGAGACTCGACCAGTGAGGCTAGTTGGGCATCACCACGGGGTTCTCGGATAATGAGCCCACTAGAGGCTCAGGGAGGGGCCTTGATGGCGCGTCCCCTACATCGGCGACGGGCTGCTCGGTTGTGCATTGCCTCTTCTTGGTGTGATTGGGGGGAGAAGGAGGAGGGGGATTCGGATCCCTGCCATAGGATTCTTGCTGTCGGGCTGCTGACTGGGCACCCGACATGAATCGGTCAATTGTCAATGCACGTCTCGTCACCATTTCTCCTTCGCTGGAATCAGATTCGGCTCTCGAGGATTGTACGGACTCGGCTGTCACTGGCTCAGTAACTTGCGCTGAAGCTTTAGGCTCCTCAACAGGCACGAGGACTCCGCGGCTTCGAGATACAAGTTCGGCTGATTCGTCCCTCACCGGTGCAAGATCTTCTACGGTGATGTATCTAGGGCCTAGGTCCCGAGCTTTACCAACTATCATGGAAGGCGGTAGAAGTTAGCGTGTCGGACGTCAACATATGACAGCAACGGGCTGTCTACCAATAAAGCTGGCTCGAAAGGCTACCAGGTGGTATAAACAGGGTTGCAGTTGAGGATCAAAAGCGAAGCCCAGAGCTGCCTGTCGGTATGCACAAATATCTTGGACCAGAGTACAAAGTTCAGGTCTCTTACGTGCACTACTCTAAGATCTGGCCTGAACCTTTTTTGCTTTCTACATCAAAGCAACACAAAAACTAGTTAGTACCTACATGGGCGAAATAATCAAGGAAAAAAAGCAATTAAATAGAAAAAAGTACAGATGCTCGGTACCTACCAACATCACGAGGCGATAACAGACAGGGGAGCTCATTGGCACGCTAATTGCCGCTTACCCGGACAAACTCTCCTGCCGAATTTCTACTGGAATCAGACAGGCATGATATAAGCCGTACTCGAATGTCTCTAATTTTTAAATAATAGTCGGACCTAATATTCCCACACAGGCTATACATAAAGTTGATATTGTGATTTAATTGCAACCCGTACATTTGGTTTAGTTTACTTACACAACTCATAATTCGGTAAAAATTGGGGGGTAGTTGGTCAGGGCAAAGGCCATAAAACCTAAGGGTACCTATGATCAGAGGGTCCACGAGGAACCTAACCCCACCCTCAAGAATGGACATCAAAAAAAAAAAAAACGCCATATTGGGGTTAGAGCGTCTATGGAGAGCAATATCGCCTTCATGACAATAGGCGATATCAACGTCTCTAGGAACGTCGAAGGCTGCTCTAAAATTAGCCAAGGCTGCCTTAGACATAAGGAGGTGAGAATATCCCATTCCTAAATTCTAGAATGATGAAAAATTGAAAGAAAAGGAAGGAGTAAAGAGAACTTACTTTGGGCTCTAAGAAGTGATCTGGAATGAAGTGTTTTACGCACAGAAAGAATATGCTTGGTAGAGAGGAAATCAAAGGAAAGAGGATGCAAAGAGTGAAATGGACAAACTATAGAAACTGTTTATAGGAGTGAAGGCATTCAATGAAAGAGGCGGGAAAAACCTGTATGGATTCTACCTGTAACTGCCACACCTTTTGAGCTCGGGCTACGAACTGTTAGATTATGATGACAATTAGATATAACAGGCTAGTGAAGCGCTACTTTTGAGAAAGGATTAATAGCGGTCTCGTCTATTTAGTAGCTGACGGTTTGGGTTCCTGAGGAGTTAACAGCACTACATGAATTGTCCTTGATCTGCTCTCGGTGCCAGGCACGAATCAAGGGGGGCCTATTGTACAGGCACCAGGTCCATTGGGCCTGGGGACCTGACCTGGCAGCCTAGCCTACCTCCCATCTCCACCTCGGACCTTTAGCCTTGACCTGGATACCTCAGGACCCTATTCGGGCATAAGAGCTGAAATAAGACCACTCCAGCTCGAATACCTCAAGCAAACCTTGTGGTCGGGGGAGTTATTGCTCGAAGACGCCATGCACTTGGCTACTCGGTAGTGACTTTGAGAACATCACTGCCGAGCATGCTCTTGATGGTGGGAATCAGTTCCAATGCCACTTCCACCTTCCCGATTGAGCATCCACTTTGAGATGATAGAATTGGACCCCCATTCGTACTAATAAGTGGAAGTAATCATGGCTCGTCCACTAATCCTAGCCTATAAATAGGAGGAGAGGATGAGAAAAAGTGGTTGGCAATGCGAGAGAAGGAGGGCCATTAGAGAAAGATCTATCAATCCAAGAGAGTAGAGGAGTGACTCTATGAGGGAGAATGAAAGACTTGAGGAAACAGAAGTGTATTTGGGTTTGCCGGGCATAGGATCACCCATTGTAGGAAATGCAAAAGCCCACAAAACAAATAGATTGTGAGCCCTAGTAAAGGATAGGCCCAATAGCCATACTTTGGGTACGCACAAAAGTCCACCAAGAACATGAGAAATTACAACTTAATATATATCATTTTGTTATCTCACTTTGAAATAGATTTAATCTCAATCATAGTAGGTTTGTAACGCAAATGCAAGCAATTTTAATTCAACATTTTAGTTTTTGTTAAAATCTCCTTTCCTCTCTTTTGTGTGTGTTTCTTTATAAGACAAGGAAAAAAAAAGTTGTTGGTTAATTACTTATGCATTATCATGCCTTGGCTCTAGTCCTTTTGATTGAATGAGACAATTTCAAAAAAAAAAAAAAAAAAAAAAATCCTTGACCATGTGTTAAAGACATTGGACACAATTTCTATCTAATGTATTAGTACAATGGACATAAACTTAATCCTTTAACATATGGTGAGTGAAAAAAAATTTGAATTTCTAACAATGGAAAAGTTTGATTGGACATAAACTTAATCCTTTGACATATCATGAGTGAAAAAATTGAATTTCTAACAATGGAAATTCAATTTGTCATTGAGGATTTGTCTTCGGGTATAAATGTCATTGACAATTCAGTATGTTCCCTTCAATTAATAATTAGATTTGAATACAAATTGTCTTTCTCTCTTTTTATGTTTCACTTTATATTCCATTAATCATGATATGCTATGTGGTTGATTTTTTTTTTCCTATTTTATATTTGGATTCGGTTGATGGGTGCTCTTAGAGCATTCGTTAATGAACAATTTTAAAGAAAATTTTGCTACCATTCTTAGAGGAAACATAAAAAACTGTCACAAAAATCAATTGTTTTCTCATTTTGTATAAAAAGTTTCTAAAAGTATTTTCTAAACTAATACTCTCAGAACATTTGTTAAGAAAATTAAATAAATAAATAGTAAGTTATTATAATTGATAGCTTATGGAGTGGAACAAAAAAAAAAAAAAAAAAAATGAAATAGATGTCATCAGAATTTATGAGCTGATGTTATATCACCTTCCATTTAAAGAAAAAGCGAAAAATGGACAGGTGGAATTCAATGCAAATTGTCGTACAATTAGAGGAAGGAAATCTGGAAATGTGCTAAGCAAACATGACTAGAGAAAATCCCAAAGAGCTAGAGAGATCGCAATTTTCACGTTTACACTTTTCACAATCACAATCACAATCACAATCACAATCACATTGTTACATATATACATTGCACACATTGGAGAAGAAACTATATTGTAGTACAGTTCAATCATTAAAAAGATCACGTTCAAAAAATTTCACAACTTTCTATCTTTTTGGATAAGTAGGAAGTCACAAATCACAAGCACGAATATAAGCTTTTAGTATTAACGGCCCCCTGAGAGAAGTGACTCTGCAATGGAAGACGTATGAGAAAACGCCTGGTTCATAGAAGAAGGATAGGACATGAAATAATCATCGAAACCATCCCCATGTGCAAATGTTAAGCCGGTGGAACAAAGACCAAGCGATGCTAAGTCTGGAAAAGGAACATCACCTTCTAAGTACTGCACAACTTGGCGCATGCTTGGCCTTGCTGCAGCCTCTGAATGAGAGCACAGCAATCCTAGTTTCAAAACCAACTGTAGTTCCTCTGCTACATAATTTGTACCAAACTTTGGATCCCTTGCCTCCATAATTTCGCCTTGGCTCAAATGAGAAAACACCCAATCAACCAAAATTGAATTTTCTGATGGCCCATATGCCTGTATTGGTCTTCTTCCACAAGCAACCTCGAGCATAAAGGCCCCAAAAGCAAACACATCGGTGCTTGTGGTGGCCTTGCCACTTCGAGTATGCTCTGGTGCAAGATACCCAAGAGTTCCAACCACATGGGTAGTTTGAGGATCAGTTCCATGGTCATATAATCTTGCAAGACCAAAGTCACCTAATCTACCATTCAGTTCACCATCTAGCAAGACATTACTAGCCTTCACGTCTCTATGAATAACAACTTGATCCCATCCTTCGTGTAGATAAAACAGCCCCGATGCCACACCTTTTATGACGTGAAATCTCTGGCTCCAACTGAGGGTGACCTGAGGTTGATCAAAGAGGTACTTGTCTAGGCTTCCATTGGACATGTAGTCATACACCAAAAGCAGTTCTCCTTGTCTTCGGCAATAGCCCAAGAGTGGTACTAAATTTCTGTGGCGAAGCCGACCTATACTCACAATTTCAGCCACAAATTCTCTCATTCCCTGTCTTGATTCATGAGAGACCCTCTTCACAGCAATCTCAATTTTAGAGGTAGGTAGTACACCTTTATAAACTCTACCAAATCCACCGCTACCCAATAGTTCTTTGTCCCTAAATCCTTTTGTGGCAATGTAAAGATCTTTGTATTTGAATCTGTGAGGCCCATAGTCAAGCTCCCAGTCTTCTAGCAATTCTGCAAATTTCCTCTTCCTTTTTATGACATAAGTTATACCTGAAATTGCTACCAAGACTAAACTAACAAGAATTACAGGCAACCCAATAGTCAAAAGTTTAGATCTCTCTTTACCTCGAGGCAGCTTGGGAAGTTGAGAAAGGGCAAGTTCTTGAGCCTTACCATTCATCTTAAAGCTCCAACCCAAAACATAATGGGAAGTAAGGACAGAGCCAGTTGAGGAAGAGAAACCAACATACATGGTTTTGTTAATGATGGGAGAAAGATCACGGGACAAAGACAATAGCGGAATTTTGGGTTTATCAACATTAATTGGAGCTAAAGTGACATTGATTTGCTTCTTGACCCCATCATATTCCACCCAAACTTGCATTGGGTGGCCACTGATAAGGGTCAGATTCATAAAGCCACCACTGGTAGCATAGTAACCTGCTGGGGTAGATGGTGTGGACTCCAAGCTATTGATGTCAACCCCAACATGGTTATCATTGATGTCATTGAACTCGTGGCTCTGGATCGTATCGAGCTCTATGGCCACCACATGATTGGTGGAATTACCATTGTTGGTCTCATTGAAAAGGCCAAGGTATTGGCTTGGAAGAGCTCCTGGAAGCCCTCTCGTTGGAGCAATCACAAAAGCGATCCCATGACCGCTCAGAGTTGGATATTCGGAAACAATGGCAAAGACAAAAGTCGTAGAGAAAGAGAAAGCAATGTCATTCAATGAGTTCTTGAAGCTTATTGGAGTAGGGTAGAAAGCATGACCCTTTTGCTGTTTGGTGTCATTGGTGAGCTCCAAAAGCCCATTAGAAGTGATTGTGGCTATGCCGTCTAGGCTTAGATTGACTGATCTAAAACCATTGTAAGTGAAGTTGGTATCTAGGGAGGCTACAACGCTTATTAGGAGAGGCAGCAGTATTACAAGCTTGGAAAACATGGCTATATTTGCATACACATTTCTTCTTTTCATTCTAAGAAATGCAGGGTTGGTATACATACATCATGTTGAGAAGAACATCATATGTAAATGTAATATGTATTCATACCTAAAGTCAAGCACCCACAATTTGTGGGTCACCCGGCACCCGTCACCCAAGTTTCCTAGTAAACGGATTTTGACTTTTAAGTAATCTCACATTTTCCATGAAAGCCAGGCCGCTTATTAATCATTATTTATATACTACCTTGTCACACGCGCCGTGTGTGTGACGATGCTTTTTGTTTTTAGTGGTCTTATTTTATAGCCCAAAAAAAAAAAAATTCGTGCTTTTATTTTATATATATATAATTTTTATTTTAAAAATTTAATTTAAAAATGGATAAAGAAATTTGAAATCTACAGGAGAGTGACTCTATTTTTTAGGCAATGTTTTAGTGGAAGTTAGTTGTATTTTTACCAAATTATCCTTTTGTTTTATTTTGCTTTTACTTAAACATATGAATGTAGGAGCATTTTTGAACTAAAAAAAAAAAAAATGAGGAATCCAAACAGGAAAAATCTCTTAAATAATAGTACTAACCTCATCACACGCACTTCGCACGTGCAATGAGTTTTATTTTTTTTGGTTAGTGGTCCTATTTTATAGAAAAAAAAACTGTGTTTTTATTTTATTTTATATATATATATAATTTTTATTTTGAAAATTTAATTTATAAGTGAATAAATCAATTTGAAAATTAATAGGAGAGTGATTTTATTTTTTAGGCAATGTTTTAGTGGGAGTTAGATTTGCATTTTTATCGGATTGTCATTTAGTTTTGTTTCTACTTAAACATAGGGGTATAGAGGCATTTTTAAACTAAAACAAAATGAGGAATTCAAACAGGAAAAACCCATTAAATAATAGTATAAATATTATTTATATATAAACCACGCAAATTGTTATATCTTATCTTATCTTATCTTATATGGATGAGATACACTTTTTTATTTTGTTTATAACAAGTCGGGGAGTTTCCAAAAAATAGATGAGAAGTTTCAAAATGGTTTTAATTTTGAAGAAGTTATCTCCAAAATTTTGGTTGTTATAAACTTAAGGACATTTGAATTTGTGTAGTGGGAGAGTAGAAGTTTATCCAAAATCAAGGATTTTAAAATTGGTTGGATGGGGATACATCTTTCTTATTTAACAAGTAGGAGAGTTATTTAGGGGATGACCCTTGGATCAAAACCATAAAATTATTTGTAGTACCATCTATTTATAAAGACTCAATTCCTATTCCTCTGTAGACAATATTTCTTTCACAATGACTTTCCTTCCACTCCAAGAAATAGCCAAAAACCCAAAAAATAACCAAATTAATTTTTTCTTCTTTAACTAAGAAACCTAATTAGCTTTTAAAACTATAATTTAAGACTCCGTCAGCCCACACCTTTGTAGAAGGAGGTCTTCATTTCATAAAATATCCCTTGGAGAGAAGAATCTAACTTAAGCTTTAAAAAAACAAAACACAACGGGATAACCACATAATGGCATTCAACTTAATACATTGATTAGTGTTAGGGTCATATTTTCTATGTATTATTATATCTTTTGACAAAATACACTTTACTTTTAATTTGGTAGATCTAAGATGTATTTAGGATACCAAGAAGTGTGTTGAAAAGACAAAACAAATGGTATCTTTAAAGACATGAAAACTGAATCAAGAAGCGAGTGAAGAAAAGTTTATTTAGTGAGTCTCGACACTAGTCTTGACACAAGCTCAACACTAGCATCTATTGAGACTAAATGAGTAATTCTCAACACTAAGCTCGACACCTCTTGATCTATCGAGCTATGTAGATCTAGAATTCTTAGATTAGAATTTCGGCCCATGATGACTTGGATTTTTAGGATTTCATTAGCTAAACCTCTAAAGCATATAAAAACTTTGTTTTAAAGTCATCAAAGACACAGAAACTCAATTTAGAGTACTCATTCACTCTGTGAGAAGCTACTATGTTCTTGTGCGCCTTAGGGATTTATAACCAAGCGTTTCCAAATCTTCAACGTGTTTTGAAGTGAAGAACTTTGCATCCAACAACAATCAATTAGTTGCTAGGAAATCAGGCATGTACTTGGATCTGTACGTACATGAAGAAGTCTCTACAAGATCAAGTTCAATTAGGGATTGGAGTAAATGTTCAACTGTAAGTTGGTATTTTGGGAAAGTCTAGGGTAGTGGTAAGATTCCTTATACTTGTAACCACTTAATTCTTGATTAGTGGATTCTTGGGAGTGGTGATTTAAAATTACCTGGTGAGGGGTTTTTGCCTTGTGAGAGGTTTTCCTCATTCGTTTACAAATCACCATGTCAATTTAATTTTCGCTGCACTTAGTTTGTTTGGTGATTTGTTAATGCCTCCACGATTTGTATGTAATTTAACATAATTAATCAACTTGGGTAATTGAATTAATTAACTGAGGTTAATCTATAACCCAACAACTGGTTCCTTTGTAAGGCTAACAAAAGTTTAAATTTGTAATAATTTATCCAAAAAAAAAAAAAAACTTTTAACCACAAATTTTCTTAGGCAATCTGGGACAAATCTTGTTAATTGACATCTAAGATTACCCATATTTGAGCTAATTTCGTGTGGGGTGTATTTGATTTGTATTTTTAAAATTTTAAAGGGTCATGTTAACGGGTGCCCTTAGGGCAATTGTTAATAAACTATTTTTAAAAAGTTTTTAAACCAATTTCATGAAAATTGCCGTTAGGGTATTCATTAACATTTCCCAATTTTAAATTGTGAAATTGTACTATGGTAGGCTTAAATGTAGTTGTCTACACTAATTTTATATATTCTAATTCAAGACTCTTGTGCCCTCTGATTAGAGAATCAGT
Source organism: Lithocarpus polystachyus (assembly GCA_033629205.1). Taxonomy (NCBI): domain Eukaryota; kingdom Viridiplantae; phylum Streptophyta; class Magnoliopsida; order Fagales; family Fagaceae; genus Lithocarpus; species Lithocarpus polystachyus. The sequence continues at coordinate 34,826,303 of CM066168.1, read as the reverse complement.
TTGGAATATAATGTAAACATTATAAGTTAATTTTAAATTAAAATACTCATTAACAATAAAACTTTTATAATTGGAAAAATTTAGATTTTTTTTTGAGTAATATAAAGTTAAATATTTTTCTTTTAAAAATAATGCTAGAGATAGAGAATTAGTTTGGACAATAATGTAAACATTATAAATTAATTTTAAATTGAAATACACATTAACAATAAAATTTTTATAATTGGCAAAATTTAGATTTTTTTTTGAGAAATAAAAAGTTAAATATAGTTCTCTTAAAAATAATGCTGGAGATACAAACTATTTTATAAAAAATGTTACAAATCGCTAATGTGGTGAATGATTATTGGTAAATGAAAAGTGATATTAATTATGAGCCTAGATAAAAACTAATAAGAGGTTTGCCACATCAATATTTTTATAAAAATGTTGTAAAATAATTTGTAATTATAGCATTACTTTTCTTTTAATTGTAGTGCAATTTGCCCCACAATTAAATTCAAACACATAGTAGATTTTCTCATAAATTAATAAAAAACACAGTGGATTTAACCAATTGTACAAAAACAATATCATCTTTAACGAGGATAATTAGATTCAATTAACTACAATTATATATATGAATTTAATTGAAAATTTTAATGAATTGCATTTATGGTTGTAATTAAATTTAACTATTTTTTCATTTTTTTATTAAAAAAAAAACAAGGGGCTTGCAGTCACAAATGTGATCACTGCCCCCATGTTACTTAAGTCATTGTATTACGTTATGACGTGTCACCCAAGCACTAATAACTAATAAGTAATAAGATTTTGTATTATTTGAACACACAACTCCTGAACTTAGAAATATTAAGGGATCATAAACACTCTCTACTACTAAGTCACCTCCAGAGGAGGTGTTTTATAATTTATCATGCAATCGCAGAAGTGAGAAGTCTAATACTTTAGGACAAAGCGAGATACTAACAGTAGTGAATGGGTGTGGTGTAGACGCCGTTCCTTGAGTAGGGGTGTGGTGTAGACGCCGTTCCTTGAGTAGCAGCCACATAGTCATGGCCGCCATTATAGAAAAGCGAGAGATAAATTAAAATAAGCCCATTTTTTCTGCTATACTTGTCACTGTCTTTTTCAGTCAATTGTCATATTCTTGGTGAGTGGGGTAGTCGGTAGAAGGCACCAATTTGAGTGCGTGTTGCTTTATACTCATTCAGCTCCTTGGATTATTCATTACTGGTCCACATAAAAATTTTCAGAAAGAAAAAAATTGATGTAATGAGAATTTTTTTCCCAATATTTTGGGGTATTTTTATTTTAGTTCTTGTATTCTTAAAGGTTTTGTTATGGTTTTTGTGTTTTAAAAAATGTTTCATTTTGATTTTTTTTCCTTATCTCAGTGACCATAAATATTAATGTTGACGGGGCCGACGAGCGTGCTACTCACCTGGACGAGCTCATTCGGATGAACGAAGCATTTGTGAGTGACGAACTCACCATGGCTTATTGAAGAAGAAAACTACGCCAACGACGAAGGTGAAATAAACCATTCAATGTAGATTTGGACGGTTACAAGAACAGCTGTCCAGACCGTTGAAGCCAAATTATGACTCGTATGAATAAAGATTGAGGCGTTACACATTAAAGCCACCATAATACCCACAACGGATAGGAAGGCATATGCATATATATATATATATATGATCTTCTCAACACAGAACAGAAGGTACACAGAAAATATCAAAAGAACATACTATTCACTTATAATAATTTTTATCCTTTTAAAAATTCTTTAATACTAACTTTGACATCGGAGCTGTTGTGGCAGACACCACACCAGTGACTACCAAAGCGTCAAGGACTGCTTCACCCAGGTGCACGCATAACGACTGACGAATCTGTACTTCATCAGTTTGGCGCCGTCTGTGGGGAACGACAACCAATTCGATTTGAAAATGTAAGCTTTCAATCGCCTTGTTGCATTTGGATGGAGCCTAACCAAGACTCAGCTGCCTTAGCCCAACAAGTCCAGGCCCTAGCAGCCACCGTTGAAGAACTCACCAAGCAGAACCAAGAAATGAGGTTGCGGCTTCAGCAGGAGGAAAATCGGTCTAGAGTTAATCAAGAAGATGAAGATAACAGCCATAGGGGAAATGATCGTTGAGGACCGGTTACCTCAGATGAACAGAACTCTAACCTTCTTCGGGAGATGAGGAAGGAGATGGATGAGCTCCAAAACGCAATCAGGGGTAGAACTGACCAAAACCTAGATAGAATGGTAAGGACAACAGACTCACCCTTTACCTCGCCCGTCCTGGAATGTCTAGTGCCATCGAAGTTCCGGCTGCCCCAGTTGGAGCCCTTCGACGGACTTAAAGACCCCCAGGACCACCTCAACACCTTCAAGACGGCCTTCGGCCTACAGCAACCCCTAGACGAGATATTATGCCGTTCCTTCCCAACTACCCTTAAGGGAGCTGCCAGGGAATGGTTCGCAAAGCTGCCAATATTGACCATCGATAATTTTGAACAGCTGAGCAACGCCTTCTTGCGTAATTTCGTCAGAGGGCAACACCCAAAACGACCAGCGGATCACTTGCTCACTATTAGGCAAGGGGAGAAGGAGACCCTGAGATCCTATGTGAAATGCTTCACTCGAGAGACTCTGGAGGTGGACGAAGCAGACGATTAAGTGCAATTGACGACCTTTAAAGCAGGATTGAAGTCCAGGGAATTCGTGGTTTCACTCGCGAAAAACCCCCCAAGGACGATGGTAGAAATGCTCCTGAAGGCACAGAAGTATATGAACGCAGAGGATGCATTAGCTGCTATAAGAGACGTAGAAAACCAGAGGATCGAGGAAAGAAGGAAGGCGATCACAGAGGGAGAAAGAGAGATTACCCAGACCGTCGGAACATTGACAGAAATAGAAGGAAGGACGAGAAACTCCAACGCACGGTGAAATTCACTCCCTTGGTTATGCCTATTGACAAGATTTTGGAACAAATTAAGGATGAGCATTATCTCAAATGGCCGAGGCCGTTACACTCGTCTCCCAACGTCCGTGACAAGAAAAAGTACTGCCGGTTCCACAAAGACCACGGCCACTACACAGAAGATTGTAGGGACCTAAAAGAACAGATAGAGGAGCTCATTCGTAAAGGGAAGCTACACAAGTATGTCCAGAAAGGGGAACCTAGCAGGTCCAGGGGCGAGAACAAGACCTAACGTGATTTCACGCCCAGAGACGAAGGTAACACCTCTCATTGCCCGCCGGGCGTGATAGGGGAAATAAAGACGATCGCGGGTAGTCCTCCCACAGGAGGATCGTTCAAAGCCCTCAAGAAAGCACATCAGAGATAGGTGAATAACATTCATGGGATGCCCCCATTCAAGCACAGACGAACAGAATGGGACATGTGTTTTTTAGAGGAAGATGCCAGGGGAGTGAAGCAGCCCCATGACGACCCACTGGTGGTAATGCTCGTGATAGAGGGGTATAACACTAGAAGAAACCTCGTAGACAATGGCAGCTCGGCAAACATCATTTATCTCTCAGCATTCCAGCAGCTGAACTTAGACCCAGGAAAGTTGCGACCATTTGACTCCCCCCTGGTTAGTTTCAGTGGAGACAGAGTGTATCCCAAGGGCATAGTAACACTGACGGTAATAGTAGGAACTCATCCCATGCAACTGACTCGACAGCTAGACTTTTTGGTAGTAGACTGCCCCTCTTCCTATAATGTGATCATTGGGAGGCCCACGCTCAACCGTTAGAAGGCAGCCACTTCTACCTATTGTTTGAAAGTGAAGTTCCCAACGGAGAACGGTGTAGGCGAGGTAAGAGGCGATCAATTGTTGGCTCGAGAATGCTATCAAGCCATACTGGCTGCCAACGAAAACCACACCTGGATGGTCGAGGAGAGGAAGGAGAAAAGGATGGAAGACCTGGAGACGGTTGAATTGGACGAGGCTGAAACGGCACGGACGACCCAAATAGGAACGACGCTTACCCCAGAGATGAGGGCGGGCCTCATCCAATTCTTGAAAGAGAACCTAGACGTATTCGCGTGGAGTCATGAGGACATGCCCGGCATATCTCCGGATATCATTCAGCACAAGCTCTGTGTAGACCCAACGGTAAAACCCATCCAACAGAAACGGAGAGTCTTCGCCCCTGAGTGAAACCAAGCAGTCACAGACGAAATCAATAAGCTGTTGTCTACAGGTCTTATCCGGGAGGTCTACTATCCAGATTGGCTCTCCAACGTCGTCCTGGTGAAAAAGGCCAACGGGAAATGGAGAATGTGCGTGGATTTCACGAATCTAAACAAAGCTTGCCCAAAAGACAGTTTTCTCCTACCATGGATAGACCAGTTGGTGGACTCCACAGCCGGGTATAGGTTACTGACATTCATGGATGCCTTTTCGGGGTACAACCAGATAAAAATGGCCGAGGACGACCAAGAGAAGACCGCTTTTATTTCGAGCTAGGGGCTGTATTGCTATAAGGTGATGCCTTTCGGACTGAAGAATGCAGGGGCAACCTACCAGAGGTTAGTGAACAAGATGTTCAGCAAGCAAATTGGCAGGAACATGGAGGTGTATATGGACGACATGCTCGTTAAGAGTAAAGAAGAGCATTCCCACTTGGACGACCTGAAGGAGACGTTTGCTACCCTCAGAGAATATCAGATAAAATTGAACCCTAGCAAATGCGCATTCGGTGTAGCTTCGGGGAAGTTTTTAGGATTCATGGTATCCTAAAGAGGAATAGAAGCAAACCCAGAGAAGGTACAGGCTATACTCAACATGGCATCACCTAAAACTATCAAAAAAGTCTAGAAGCTCACAGGAAGAATTGCTGCACTTAGTAGGTTCGTCTCCAAAGCGACGGACCGATGTTTGCCTTTCTTCAAAACGTTGAAGCAAGCCTTTTTCTGGACTGACGAATGCGAGGCAGCGTTTCGAGAACTCAAACACTACCTGAGCAACAAGCCTCTATTGAGTTCGTCCAAAGAAGGAGAAAACTTGTATTTGTATCTACCCGCGTCAAGTATGGCCGTCAGTGCAGCACTAGTTCGCGAAGAGGATAAGAAACAACTTCCAGTCTACTACGTCAGTCAGGCTTTTCAAGGAGCTGAAGCCAGGTATCCCAGGATTGAAAAGATTGCATTCGCACTTATAGTAGCTTCGCGCAAGCTACAACCATACTTTGAAGCAAACCCCATCCTGGTGATGACGGATCAACCTATCAAAAAGTCTATGAACAAGCCAGAAGCAGCTGGGAGAATAGTTCAATGGACAATTGAGCTGAGCCAGTTTGGCATTGGGTACCATCTTAGGACCGCCATTAAGGTGCAAGCTCTAGCAGACTTCATCGCAGAGTTCACTAGTAATGATGAAGATGGCAACATGGATGATTCAAAACGGTGGACGATACAGACCGATGGGTCATCATCTCAAAAGAGAGGAGGAGTAGGGGTCATCATCACTAGCCCTGAAGGAGAAACGTTGAAATATGGAGTCCAATTAAAATTTCCAGCCACCAATAATGAAGCCGAGTATAAAGGAATACTCATAAGGCTAAGAATTATGAAAGCTTTGGGGGCTAAGAACCTACTTCTCCAGAGCGATTCAAAGTTGGTAGTACGGCAGGTAAAGGGAGAATATGAAGCGAAGGAGGAAAGGATGTAGAAGTATCTCAAATTGACGAAGTGTCTAGCACAAGGGTTTGACAGAGTGGAATTTGAACAAGTCCCAAGAAACCAGAACACGAGGGCAGACGAGATCGTGAAACAGACCTCTTTAGAAGAAAAACCCGCAAGCACTGACGTATACATGGAGATCCGGAAACACCCCAACATAGAAGAAGTTCCCATGTTCACGATCCAAGGCACTCATAGCTGGATGACGCCAATAATATCTTACCTCAAAGACGAACACCTTCCATTGGACGTCAAGGAGGCCAAGAAGATCAAGAAAAGAGCGGCCAGATTCATAATCCTAAACGACACCCTGTACAAAAGAGGCTTCTCCATGCCTTACTTGAAATGCGTGGACGAAGAAGAAGCACTCTACATCTTGAGAGAAGTCCATGACGGAGTATGTGGTGACCACGCAAGCCCCAGATCCTTGGTAAGTAAAATTATCAGAACTGGTTACTTTTGGCCTACCATGCAGGTGGGCGCACAGGAATTCGTCAAAAGGTGCGACAAATGCCAGAGGTTCGGAAGCGTTCAACGCCTTCTAGCCTAGAGGTTGACGGCAATAACCTCGCCATGGCCCTTCGCGCAATGGGGAATCGACATCGTCGGTCCACTGCCCTAAGGGAAAGGACAGGTAAAGTTCCTGCTTGTCGCCATTGATTATTTTACGAAATGGGTTGAGACAGAAGCACTAGCAACCATCACCGAGGCAAAAATCCAAAGCTTCGTGTGGAAAAACATAGTCTACCGGTTTAGGATCCCACGGACGATCATATCGGACAATGGACGTCAGTTCGACAGTCAGAATTTCAGAGACTTTTGCTTGGCGCTAGGAATTAAGAACCAATTCTCATCAAAGGAGTCAATTTCGTACCGTACCGGCCGATACGACCGGAATTTATCGTACCGGCAAGTGAATCGGCACAAAAACACCCATGATTCGTACCGCTTAAAATACCGGTCCTTACCGGACTATACTGGACGTACCGCCGAATATTGGACATCTCAGCTGAAAAAATGAAAATCCGGTGGTACTAAAAACTTGAAGAAAATGGAGAAAGTTAGCAGTAGAAAGCTCACGATGCCGTCCTCACTGATTGTTTTCCCATGTTGTCGGCCATTCCCCAAGCCTTCCTCCCTCTGTTTTATCCAGCCGCTTCTCTTCCTTCTTCTTCTTCTTCTTCTTCTTCTTCTTCAGTTCTAACCGAGACTGCGCCTCACTTCTTGTGCCTTTTGTTTTAGTTGTGTGTGTGTGTGTGGGGGGGGGGGGGGGCTATTGTTTAATTGCTTTCTTGTGCCTTTTGTTTTTGTTGCGTGTGTGTGTGGCCCTTGTTTAATTGTTTTGTATGAGTTCTAAGTCCTTTGACACTCCACGTGAACTCAATGAGTTCAAATTCCAAATAGGCTTGGACTTTTAGTTTTAGGCTGGCTACCACTCACATTTGATAAACAATTTTATGTTTCTTTTTTTAATAATTAATATCATCTTTTTTTATCTCTTTATTATTATGACAATCTAGTATGTCAGGTAATATTAATGGGTTGATATTTGAGCAAGAAATAATTAAATTAAAAATAAGTAATTAATTTAGAGAAATATGCTATTATAAATTTAAGGATTCTTATATAGATTTATAAATAATTATAAATAAATAATTAAGTATGTCTATATATATATATATATATAAAATAATAGTGATAAACCCGAAACGGTACACCGGTATTGACCGGTACCCGAAATATTTCGTACCATTGGCCAAACCGGTACAGCCTCTGGTGCGGTATTGACTTCCTTGATTCTCATCCCCGGGACACCCGCAAGCAAACGGACAGACAGAGGTAACCAACTGGACACTACTGAGGATCATTAAAGCTAAGCTAGATGAGGCTAAGGGGGCATGGCCTGAAGAGTTGCCCAAAGTCTTGTGGGCTTACAGGACTACGGCAAGAACCCCAACAGGAGAAACCCCATTCCGACTCACTTATGGCTCCGAAGCAGTAATCCCAGTCGAGGTGGTAGTGACGAGCACCAGACAAGAAATTTTTCAGGGAGAGAATAACGACGAAGAATTAAGGGTCAACCTGGATTGTATTGACGAAGTCAGAGATAGAGCTTTGAACAAAATGACGAGGTACCAACAGAAGATGGCTGAATACTACAACAAGAGGGTAAAGCTCAGACGACTCAGCATCGGAGATCTCGTCCTATGAAAAGTCACCCTGACGACCAAGGATCCTGCCCAAGGAAAGCTCGGCCCCACCTGGGAAGGCCCCTATAGGGTCGTTCATTACTCCAGACAAGGCAGCTACCATCTGGAAACGCTGGACGGATAGAAGCTTCCCTGGCCTTGGAACATCGAGCACCTGAAAAAATAGCACCCCTAAATGTGACAAGATATTGTATTCACTTTTTTCAAAAGCAATAAAGGTACTATTCAGTGAACGCTTGACGATTCGAAAAAAAAAAAAAATTTGGTTACTAACGAACCCTTAAAGAGGGAGAAAGCCAACAAATTTTGGCTAAGTAACAAGATTCCGCCTCGACGGATGTAAGTTACTGACTAACCCTTAAAGAGGGAGAAAGCCAACAAATTTTGGTTAAGTAACAAGATTCCACTTCGACGGATGTAAGTTACTAACGAACCCTTAAAGAGGGAGAAAGCTAACAAATTTTGGCTAAGTAACAAGATTCCGCCTCGATGGATGTAAGTTACTGATGAACCCTTAAAGAGGAAGAAAGCCAACAAATGTTGGCTAAGTAACAAGAATCCGCCTCGACGGATGTAGGTTACTAACGAACCCTTAAAGAGGGAGAAAGTCAATAAATTTTGGTTAAGTAACAAGATTCTGCCTCGACGGATGTAAGTTACTAACGAATCCTTAAAGAGGGAGAAAGCCAATAAATTTTGGCTAAGTAACAAGATTCCGCCTCAACGGACGTAAGTTACTAACGAGTCCATTAACAAATAAGAAGCCAAAGTATGGGTTAAGTACTCACTGACGGATGTAAAAATTACCAAAAGCTAAGTGTGTCACGACAAGAGCCGAAAACTGGCTAAGTAAGAAACTAAATATGCCACGAAGAACGGAAAGGCAACAACAATCACAATAACAAGCAAGTAAGTATGAAATCGTCCATCTAATTTAAACCCAGAAATGAAGGGCAATTATCATTGTTTCTACATCTAAAGCAAGGTCAACATTAGACTAAAAAACACTACTTGCAAAATAATTTTTTTTTGAAATTAGATCTTACAAAAAGCCCAAAACCCAATGGGCATCCAAAAGTAAAAATAAAAAAGAACCACAGCTTCAGACGTCACTAGTAGCGTCATCTCCAGGGTTGGCAGTTTCGGGAACGTCACTTTCTGGGGCCGAAGGTGGGGCAGCTTCATCAGCAGTCATTTCCTTGTCCACCTCTTCCAGGTCTAAACTTTCCAAGTCAACTCCAGGGGAATGCTTGACAAGATACCTTCTCAGGAGCTCAAAGCCTTTAAAATACCAGTTGAAGAGGACGGTGTTGTACTCATCTGTCTGCTGGAAGGCCTCAATAGCTTTAGCGGCAATAGTTTTGAGCTTCTCTTTGGCACCCAGAAGCTGATCATCCTTCTCCATGCACAGCTGACGCTCTGCCCGGAGGTCATCATTCAAAAACTTAACCTTCTCCTTCAAAGCATTTGCCTTACTCATGGAATCGATAAGGTCCTTCTTTAACATTGAATTTTTTGCCTCCAGAGCGCCCGTCCGAGATGTCAGTGACGCCACCTTGGCCTCCTGAGTGAGGTACTCGGAGGTAATGTGGAGACTCTTACCCAGCACCTTAAAATCGTCAACACCGTGGTGTAAAAAAGGAAAAGGAGACTTTAGGTAAAACAAAGACTGTTCACCTGAACCAGCTTGTGGATGTGACGGGCAGCAATCACGTTAAAGGGCTTATCAGAAAGAGCCTTCAAATCATCAGCAGTCACAGCCTCATGCGCCGTGTCCAAGGACAGCCTCTCGTCATCCCAAATAGTAGACTGACGGGAATCACCTTTATCCTTCTCCTTGTCCGATTGGCGCGCCTTCTTGGATGCAGGAGTTGGAATCTCTTCAACTGACGTGGTGGGAGAGGCCGTCCACGTAGTTTCACCCCCGGAAACGATGGGAGTGGCAAATGCAGAGGGAGTGACTAGTGGGCCCTTCCTAGTAATGCGAACCGTCCTTTTTCCTAGGCTTGACAACGGCTCGTCCTTCTTCGATCTCATCTTCGCGTACATGTCCTTGTTGAATTTGGTCGTCATCTCTGTAAAGAAGAAGACATTTAAAAAAAAAAAAAAAATGACGACGACGAATACAGACAACAGATGAGCTTAAACACTTACTCTTTTTACCCTCAATATCAATAATACGCAAAATGAAAGCAGAAGGCTCGGGCCTAAACAGTAGAACGAGAGAGTCCTCGGGTCCACTAAATCGTCCCAATCCTCAATCGTCTTCGCGTATTCGATTACCTTCTCTACCCGATCCTTGTACTTGCCCTTGAGCTTGGGTCGTCTCTTAACTGAGCAATTCACAGGATAAAGAGGTCAGCAACACAAGGGAAACAAACACAAAAAACTCAATGACGAGGAGAGATATTGACGGACCTAAGGGTGGGGTCCCCCACCGACGACGCAACCTCGGGAGATCACCCCACACCTCACCAGAGGGAGTCTCAAAATCGTCCCCAGACACAAAGAAAAATCTGGATTTCCAATACCTGAAGGACGACGGCAACCCCCGGACGATCTTGGTCCTTCTCTCCCATGGCACCAATTCATAGTACCCAGGCTCCTTAGACTTTTTCAATCGGTATAGATAAATAAGCTCATCTACCTTGAGCATACCACCGTTAGTCGCGGCTAGCCATATTCCCATACAACTGACCACGATCCTCCAAGAATTGGGCATAAGTTGCCCTGGAGCAATACCGAACCGATCTAGCAGCTCCATGAGAAATGGATGGACGGGAAGCCTCAGCCCACAGAAGAAGGCAGCCTCGTAAAAGCATACCTCCCGGGGAAAGAATGTACAAGCCCGATCTCCTTCACTAGGTAGACGAACCCTCACTCGCTCTAGGAACTGGAACCTATCCTTAAAACGGCCCAATGTGTCCGCGTCCAACCCACACAGCTCCTCCTGGGCATGGAAAGCCCTAATTTCTCGAGGAGAAGAGATAGCTGTGTCTTCTTCCACTGGGCCATCGCTAGACGACAGCCCAGTCTCGAGGTCGCTAGATCGCACTTCCGACATCTTTCTACCTTCTTCTACCAAACCCCCAAACCAATTAATTGATTGGCTAAGCACCGGAAATAACACACCCACTACGACCCGTAAACTACAACCCTCAAAAACAAAATTCCCAACCAATGGAAGAAAGGCACTAGAAGTATCCAAAGAAGCCCCCAAGCGAGCAAACACAAAAGAGATTGAGGGACACACCTCTCTAACCATAGAACTATCAACCATGAAAAACAGACACTACAACCCCAAAAGAGTTCAAAAACCAAAAAGGAAAAAGGAAGGAAAACTCAAAAATCGGAAACCTTATCGCAACAGCAAAAAGAAGTAGAAGCAAGGAAAAGAAACATACCTCAAAAAGAGAAGAAGCAAAGATAAGAAGCAGCACCACCACGTTGCGGAGGAAGGTTGCCAAAAGGAAGATGGAGAAGATGGAATTCGGAGCAATGATTGGAGGTTTAAAAAAAAAAGAGTGAGAAAAAGGTTTAAAAGAAAGAAAAACCAACAGGCTCAAAAAACTGAAATTCAGCGGGAAATCCAAGGGTCACATGGTTAGAGCATTGAATCATAACAGGCCACGTGGCCACAATGCGTGTGGCGCCGCCATTAAGCATTTAATTTGGGCAAAATCCCGAGAAACACGTACAGCTCATAGACTTTTCACATTCTGAGATCGTTCGGACACGTAATGATGACCCTAGAATCCGGGCGCAACTGACGGGACAGACGAGCGCGCTACTCACCTGGACGAGCTCATCTGGATGAACGAAGCATTTGTGAGTGACGAACTCACCATGGCTCATTGAAGAAGAAAACTACGCCAACGACGAAGGTGAAATAAACCATTCAATGTAGATTTGGACGGTTACAAGAATAGCTGTCTAGACCGTTGAAGCCAAATTATGACTCGCATGAATAAAGGTTGAGGCGTTACACATTAAAGTCACCATAATACCCATAATGGATAGGAAGGCATATGCATATATATATATATATATATATGATCTTCTCAACACAGAACAGAAGGTACACAGAAAATATGAGCAGAACATACTATTCACTTATAATCATTTTTATCCTTTCAAAAATTCTTTAATACTAACTTTGGCATCGGAGATGTTGTGGTAGGCACCACACCGGTGACCACCAAAGCGCTAGGGACGGCTTCACCCAGGTGCACGCATAATGACTGATGAATTCGTACTTCATCAAATGTGATTAACAGAAAGCTTACCCTTAAAATAAGGTAGCTAAGAGTTAACTAAATAATAATAAAAACATTTTGTTGATAACTTGATATACGATACTTAGTAAAGCCATATTTGCATGAGCATCTTAATAAAAATTCTACACAAAAAAGTAAAAGAAAAAAAATAAATTTTAAAAAGAAATCTATCCCAATTTCTTTTCTTTTCATTTATTTTCAATTAGTATTTTTTTGGCAACCCAACACACACATATATAAACATAAAAAATTACAAATTGATAAATTCTGATCCCTAAGTTGATTTGATATTGATCAAGTGTGTGTTATGTGGGGTGTGTGCTAGGTTGAGCATATTAGTTAATCCAAGCTCACAATATAAGTATATTATATGACATTTCCTGGCAAGAAAAAAAATGTTCTTTATGAATAGCGGATTATGAACATCAATTGTTCTCTCCTTCTGAGATAGGAGTTTTTTTTTTTCTCTCTCTCTCTCTCTCTCTCTCTCTCTCTCTCTCGTGTTTACGAGTGCGTTCATTCCCTTAGGGTTCCTAAGGGCTTGTCTTTTCCTTTCTTTTCTGCTTTGAATGATGGTGGATGATGTGCTTTATAGTTTTGAGAACATGAAGTTAACAGTGGAGGAAGAGGAAGTCATAACAATCTCGGAGGAAGGTCGCAAGGAAGAAATTAAGAGCTGTGCTCAAAGCCTGATCGGCAAATTTCTTACTTGCAAGTCTTTTAACAAAAAAGCAGCTCACAACACATTGAGTAAGGCATGGGGAATAGAGGACGGAGTGTAGATAGTTGAAGTTGGGTCAAACTTGTTTCAATTCAAGTTTAAGACAGACTTTGATTTGGAACGTGTGCTAAACGAAGGACCATGGACTTTCGACAACCAGGTTTTGTTGTTACGGAGATGGGAAGCGGGGATGACGGCAAAGAATGTCAAATTTGAGTCAATCTCTATATGGGTACAGATTTGCGGAGTGCCGTTTGACATGGTCTGTCCTCAAGTTGCTGTAGAGGTAGGCTGATGGCTTGGAATAGTTGAAGAGGTGGAACGAAGGCGAAAACATGACTTATAGAATTTCTTTATGCGTGTCAAGGTTGCTATTTCGATTATGAAACCACTTCGACGAGGGGGTTTTCTATCCGGCTCGGATGGGAAGAAAATATGGGTTTCGTTCAAGTATGAAAGGTTGCCAATGCACTGCCACTACTGTGGCATGTTGGGTCATGATCTAAAGCATTGTGCTACCTATTTTGCTCTCACGAAAAATGGAGGGCAAGTGCAGTGTGAGTATGGGGAGTGGTTGAAAGCAAGTGGAGGATGTCCCAGATCACAAACCAGGCGTGATACAGGGATAACCTGGCCGTCGACAAAGGTGCACGAAGGGGAGGAAAGTCATAGAGAGGCTGTTGAGAGTGTACCAGTGGTGGGATGCACAAAACCAGAAACTGCCACTGTGCACGAGGGACGTGAGAAAGGAAAGACCAAAAGTTTAGGAACTGTTTTGGATAGCAACGGAATAAGAGCCAAGAAAGAAGGATCTCTTGTTACAGATATGGTATGGGTGGATTTAAATATTGATGGGAATGATTCTCCTATTTTAAATTCAAAAAGTGGAGGTAACGTGGAGGATTTAAGGTTGATAAAGGAGAGTAATAATCCACGTCAGGTGAGTGAACACGTGGAAAATAACATATCTAAAGGCTTGGTTAAGGCTCGGCCCACTTGGAAAAGACTAGCCCGCATGGTAGATGGGCTGGGTGTTTCACATGAAGGTAGTAGTCCTGTCCTGGGTAAAAGAGATACGCTGCAAAAAGAAGTGGATGAAGGTTGGGATTCTGATGAGACAGTGCAGAAGCGTGAGAAACTTGACAAATAAATTACACAGACAACTAAAACGGCTGGGGTGTTGAATCACCCCCGCCGAACATAATGAAGCTTTTGAGTTGGAATTGCCAAGGGCTTGGGAACCCTTGGACAATTTGAAGCCTTCGCCAGATTGTGAAGGATCAAGGTCCCACAGTATGTTTTCTAATGGAAACATGTTTAGATAGAGAGGGTTTTGATCATCATGGCAGAGAATTACCATTTAAAAATAAATTAATTGTGAAGAGGCCGAATTCAAGAGGAGGCCTTGCATTGCTTTGGAAATCAGAGGTCCAATTGGATGTGATCAACTATACAGATAATCATATCTTGGCCAAAGTGGTGGAGGATGATGGTTTTGAGTGGTTCCTAACCTGTTTCTATGGGTGGCCTGAGTCTGATCAGAAAATGAAATCATGGGCTTTGTTAGCTCATCTTGCTACTCTTGTTGATGGTCCTTGGTGTTGTATCGGAGAATTTAATGCCATTTTATACGCAGCTGAGAAACAAAGTGCCTATTCGCCATTGTACAAGCAAATGGAGGACTTTGGCATGGCTTTGGATTCTTGTGGCTTAATGGATTTGGGTTTCCATGGTTATCCTTTTACATGGAATAACAAGAGACCTGGTGATGAAAATACTAGGCAGCGGTTGGATCGAGCAGTGACTAACACAGAATGGAGGAGCAAATTTTTTGCAAGTATAGTAACTCACTTGATGTCACACACCTCAGATCACCTTCCAATTCTCATGCACAGCAGGTCAGACAAGGTGTTCAGGAGTGGTGTTACACATGGATTTAAATTTCAGGAAGGTTGGTTGTTATGGGTTGATTGTGAACAAACGGTGGAGGAAGCTTGGAAGGTAAGGGGCAGATCAGGTTCGGCAATGGCAGCTATTCAGGAGAAAATACATGAGTGTAGCGCGGGCTTAAGTGCATGGGGCTTTTCTAAGACTCACCCGAACACTGAGGAGATTAAGAACTTGCAAAAACAGATTGAAAGATTGAATTGTGAAGAGCTAACAGTTGAAAAGAAGGCTGAATTTTTGGAAGTTAGCAAAAAATTGGATGACCTCCTCCTTAAACAGGAGATTTATTGGCACCAAAGGTCGAGGGTCTCATGGCTTAAACATGGTGACAAAAACGATAAATTTTTTCATTCTAAAGCCTCCCAAAGAAGATGAAGAAATTTTATTCAAGTGATACGAGATCAACAACAGGTTTGGGTAGAGGAGACTAATGACATTGCCGAAGTAGCAACAAGTTATTTTGAGGCCATGTTTAGTTCGGGTGGATGTGTTCAGATGGAAGAATGTCTTAATACAGTGTCGCATAGGGTGACTTCGAATATGCTAGAAGTCTTGTCCAGTGAATACAGTGCAGACAAAGCGGCGTTGTTTCAAATGGGACCAACAAAGGCTCTTGGACCTGATGTTATGAATGCTCTATTTTTTCAAAAATTTTGGCATATTATAGGTGATGATGTGATTGCTGCTGTGTTAGACTTTTTGAATTCTGGTACTATGATGCCTGAAATTAATTATACTCACATTGTTCTTATTCCTAAGATTAAGGTGCCTGAGCGTATGTCTGACTACAGACCCATTAGCTTATGTAAGGTCATTTATAAAATTATTTCAAAGGTGCTGGCAAATAGATTGAAGCTAATTCTACCTAGGCTGATATCACCCACCCAAAGTGCTTTTGTACCGGGTCATTTGATCACTGATAATGTCCTAGTAGCTTATGAATCTTTGCATTCCATGCATAGTCGAAGGTCAGGTAGTAAGGGTTATATGGCGATGAAATTGGATATTAGCAAAGCATATGATCAGGTTGAGTGACCCTTGCTGAAAGGTATTATGCTTAGATTGGGCCTACCGGAAGTTTGGGCTGATTTCATGACATGTGTGATGACTCCTACTTTTTCAGTATGTATTAATGGTAAAGCTTATGGTAACATCACACCTTCTAGGGGAATCCGACAAGGAGACCCTTTATCACCTTATTTGTTTTTACTGTGTGTAGAAGGTTTCTCATCTTTATTGGCTAAGGCAGAAAGAGAGGGGCGAATTCATGGTGTGTCTATTTGCAGGAGAGCTCCCAGTACATCCCATTTATTATTTGCTGATGATTCTTTGCTATTTTGCCGAGCTAATCAAAAGGAAGTGCAAGCTATTTCTGAGGTTTTGCAGACATATGCAGCATCCTCAGGCCAATGTATTAATTTTGAGAAATCTTCTGTTTATTTTAGCAGTAATACAGGGGGTGAACAAAGAGAGAGGATTAAGATAGTTTTGGGGATAAAAGAGGTTGTCAGGTTTGAATCTTATCTTGGGTTACCTACTTTGGTGGGTAGATCTAAATACCAAACCTTTGCCTATCTGAAGGATAGAGTTTGGAAAAAAAATCCAAGGATGGAAAGGCCAATTGTTGTCAAGGGCTGGCAAGGAAATGTTGATCAAAGCTGTAGCTCAATTTATCCCTAATTACACCATGGGAGTGTTCTAATTACCAATGAAGCTATGTAATGATTTGATTGCAATGTATGCTAGATTTTGGTGGGGACAGGTTAATAATGAGCGAAAGATACATTGGAAAAGTTGGAATGCACTCTCTCAATCTAAGGAGGAGGGGGGGGGGGGGGTGGGGATGGGTTTTCGAGACATACGGTGCTTCAACTTAGCTATGCTGGCAAAACAAGGATGGATATTATTACATGAAAATGGCTCTTTGCTTTATGAG